>JASAMX010031301.1:0-11011 GCA_030248175.1 Microlaimidae sp. YZB2_3
TCAAATCAGAGACTATAATTTATCAATGTATGTCTGCTATTAAACTCTATAAACTAAAAAAGTTTTGTAAAAATCAACCGTTCCTTCGAGCGAATAAACTCACTTTTTTAGTTTCAATCATTTTTTGAACACAATTTCATCATCCCCTTTATTTTTTAAACCAGTTTTGGTTGCCTAAATTCTTAGATGAGGTTTGGTAAATCTGTTGATTCCTAATAAGCTTCTAACAATCCTTTAAGTTGACCGGAAGTGATGAGGGTTAAACTATAAAAAAATTAAGCCGGTTTAAAATCTAAAGAAAAAGTATTGAGCCTCGTATTCGCTCTGTTTTTATTCCAGGGGCCTGTTTCATAAAAATACTGGTCTTCGTAAATTACAAGTCTATCAATAACTTTTTTCTTGAGCCATTTGCGCTGAAATTTGAAATGAAAAAAAGATTATATGCCATGTGCAAACTATTTAAAATTTCATGTACGTAGCTGTTGTGTGTTTAAAGTTATTCCAGTTTTAAACTTTGGCCACTTGTAATTTTTTACAAGTTCTCAAAAAAGAAAAATTTACCTTTATTGAGTAGGGTAAAATTTACTTTACGATTTCACTTGATTTTTGTACAAGTTTGTAAAAAAACTTGAATACAAGTGAAAATACAAGTGAAAAATACAAGTGAAAAATACAAGTAAAAAATACAAGTAAAAATACTATTGTAAATTTGAATTATTTTTTTTGTTGGTTTGTGAGAGTATGTGAAATTTATATATAAAAAAAATATAAAAAATCTATATAAAAATTAAATATATTATTATTTATATTACTAATATTAAATTATATATTAAAAATCTATATAAAAAACACATATAAAAACATCTTTTTATTTGTTTAAAATTTACAAGTCAGTAATTTTAAAAACTTGTATTTTTTTTTCATTTTACAAACTTGCTAAAATTTACCAGTATTTTATGAAACAGGCCCCAGGAGTGCATTTTCTCATATTTGAGTGGGCGTAGTAGTTATAATTTCATTTTAGAGAGGAGGACAACCAGGGTGTGGCCCCCCCCCCCCCGCCTCGCTGCTTTTTCTCGTACCCCCCCCTCACGGCCGTATAATCTCACGAATTAAACCCCCCCCCCGAAAAAAAAAAATTAAACCCTGCCCGAGCCCTTCCCTCCTAAAATTTTCGGATTTTTCCCACTATATGAAAAACGGTAAAAATCAGGTATTTTTGAAGGAGCACCCAAAAATGCTTTTGGTTTTTTTGACCTAAAATAATTTTTAGTGATCGGCGGCAAACTGTGGATCCCCTGGACCCCGGCAAATTAAGCTTTTAATGAAATCTAGAACAGGAACCGGAACCGAAATTATAATTTTTCCCGGAACATCCGGAAACCGAAACTGCCTATAAATCTGCCCATCTCAAAAACACCGGAACGATAACCGGAATTGAGATTTTCGTCAAAAATCCGGGAACAGGAACCGGAACTTCTGATTTTCCCCCAACCCGGAACCGGAAACTGTCCATCACTAATAATTTCATGTTTTTGTAACATTATTCCTGCAAATTTACAAAACCGTGTATTAAAAAAAGATGTTTAAAAAAACACGATAAATGAGTTTCGCGGTAAGTAGCTTTTAAACTGTTGATCTGACTCCCTCCCCCCAAAAATTTAAGTAGGTTTAGTGCTAGTACTATGAATGCATGCTAAAATTAGGTTATTTGTGAAATACATCTTCTGAAAATCTCAATATAATCTTTTTTTTCTAAAATTTTGGGGTATCTTCACAAAATTCATAGTACTGCCCTCCCATTTTAAATGGGTCCTTAGACACCACCCCTAACCATACATGGGCAAGTTAGTCCGGAGTGGGGGGGCCGGGGGCAAGAAAATGTCAAACTACCCCCCTAGTAGTCCAAAAAAATCCGAAAAACTCAAAATACTCAAAATCGTTTTTTTAATTTTAAAGAAAAAATATGTAAAAAACGCTAATTTTAGGTCAAAAAGCCCTTTTTATTGCTTTTTTGAGCTTTTTTTACTGCTTGAAACGTTCATTTGGGGGGGGAAAAGGTTAACCCCCCACCAATTTTGGAAAATGAAGAAAAAATGTCTTTAAAATTACTTCTAACTGCCTCCAAACTAATGTTTTGAGGTCAAAATGAACGTTTCAAGCAGTAAAAAGCTCAAAAAAGCAATAAAAAGGGCTTTTTGACCTAAAATTAGCGTTTTTTACATATTTTTTCTTTAAAATTAAAAAAACGATTTTGAGTATTTTGAGTTTTTCGGATTTTTTCGGACTACTAGGGGGGTAGTTTGAGGTTTACGTTTAACCCCCCCCCACTCCGGACTAACTTGCCCATGTATGGTTCAGGGTGGTGGGGCCCATTTAAATAGAAGGGCAGTCTTCTGAATTTTATGAAGATACCCCAAAATTTTAGAAAAAAAAGATTATATCAATTTTCAGAAGATGTATTTCACAAATAACCTAATTTTAGCATGCATTCATAGTACTAGCACTAAACCTACTTAAATTTTAGGGGGGAGGGAGTCCCGTCGACAGTTTTGTTGCTGCTTCCGCGAAACTCATTTATCGTGTTTTTTTAAACATCTTTTTTTAATACACGGTTTTGTAAATTTGCAGGAATAATGTTACAAAAACATGAAATTATTAGTGATGGACAGTTCCGGTTCCGGGTTGGGGGAAAATAAGGAGTTCCGGTTCCTGTTCCGGATTTTTGACAAAAATCTCAATTCCGGTTCTGGTTCCGGTGTTTCGGGGGTTTGCCGTTTTATAAGCAGTTTCGGTTCCGGATGTTCCGGGAAAAATTATAATTTCGGTTCCGGTTCCTGTTCTAGATTTTGAGAAAATCTTAATTCCGGTTCCAGGGGATCCACAGTTCCGCCCATCACTAAAAATTATTTTAGGTCAAAAAAACCAAAAACATTTTTGGGTATACCCTAAAAATACCTGATTTTTACCGTTTTTAGTATACTGGGAGAAACCCAAAAATTTTAGGAGGGAAGGGCTTTGGCAGGGTTTAATTTTTTTTTTTGGGGGGGGGGGGGGTAATCGTGAGATTATACCGCCCTGGGAACACCCTACAAACCCCCTCAGCGACGCTACGCGGCAAAAACCACACCCTCCTTGTCCTCCTCTCCCTTAAAATGAAATTCTGGCTACCTACGCCACTAAATAAAATGCACTCCAGGGGCCTGTTTCATAAAATACTGGTAAATTTTACAAGTTTGTAAAATGGAGAAAAATACAAGTTTTTAAAATTACTGACTTGTAAATTTTTAAACATATAAAAAGATGTTTTTATATGTGTTTTTATATAGATTTTTTAATATATAATTTAATATTAGTAATATAAAATAATATATTTAATTTTTATATTGATTTTTTATATTTTTTTATATATAGATTTTTTAATATACCTCCACAAACCAACAAAAAAAATAATTCAAATTTACAATGGTATTTTTACTTGTATTTTTTACTTGTATTTTTCACTTGTATTTTCACTTGTATTCAAGTTTTTTTACAAACTTGTAAAAAAATCAAGTGAAATCGTAAAGTAAATTTTACCCTACTCGGAGTAGGGTAAATTTTTCTTTTGAGAACTTGTGAAAAATTACAAGTGGCCAAAGTTTAAAACTGGAATAACTTTAAACACACAACAGCTACGTACATGAAATTTTAAATAGTTTGCACATGGCATATAATCTTTTTTCATTTCAAATTTCAACGCAAATGGTTCAGAATAAAAAAAGTTATTGATAGACTTGTAATTTACGAAGACCAGTATTTTATGAAACAGGCCCCAGGAATAAAACAAGCGATGCGATACCAATGCTTTTCTTAGATTTTAAACCGGCTTAATTAATTTATAGTTTAACTCCATCACTTCGGGTCAACTTAAAGGATTGTTAAAACTGTGATACGACAGATTTAGCAAACCTATCTAAGAAATTAGATTGACAAAACTGGTTTAAAAAAATAAAATATGAAATTGTGTTCAAAAATGATTGAAACTAAAAAAGTGAGTTTATTTCGCTCAAGGAACGGTTGATTTTTACAAAACTTTTTTAGTTTATAGAGTTTAATAGCAGACATACATTGATAAATTAAAGTCTCTGATTTGAATAAACCTACGTTAAGCTAGATATGCTCAACTGAAAATATTTTTTAGTCTCATTCATTTTTGAACAAACTTTCGTTTACACCTACTTAAACAAATATACTATTTTTTTGCAAGATAAAATTGTACCTGACGGTCAAAGTTTTTCTGCTGATAGGAGTTCGAGTTACTCATGAACGGTTGATTTTTACAAAACTTTTTTAGTTTATAGAGTTTAATAGCAGACATAAATTGATAAATTATAGTCTCTGATTTGAATAAACCTACGGTAAGCTAGATATGCTCAACTGAAAATATTTTTTAGTCTCATTCATTTTTGAACAAACTTCCGTTTACACCTACTTAAACAAATATACTATTTTTTGCAAGATAAAATTGTACCTGACGGTCAAAGTTTTTCTGCTGATAGGAGTTCGAGTTACTCATGAACGGTTAATTTTTACAAAACTTTTTTAGTTTATAGAGGTTAATAGCAGACATACATTGATAAATTATAGTCTCTGATTTGAATAAACCTACGGTAAGCTAGATATGCTCAACTGAAAATATTTTTTAGTCTCATTCATTTTTGAACAAACTTCCGTTTACACCTACTTAAACAAATATACTATTTTTTTGCAAGATAAAATTGTACCTGACGGTCAAAGTTTTTCTGCTGATAGGAGTTCGAGTTACTCATGAACGGTTAATTTTTACAAAACTTTTTTAGTTTATAGAGGTTAATAGCAGACATACATTGATAAATTATAGTCTCTGATTTGAATAAACCTACGGTAAGCTAGATATGGTCAACTGAAAATATTTTTTAGTCTCATTCATTTTTGAACAAACTTTCGTTTACACCTACTTAAACAAATATACTATTTTTTTTTGCAAGATAAAATTGTACCTGACGGTCAAAGTTTTTCTGCTGATAGGAGTTCGAGTTACTCATGAACGGTTAATTTTTACAAAACTTTTTTAGTTTATAGAGGTTAATAGCAGACATACAACATTGATAAATTATAGTCTCTGATTTGAATAAACCTACGGTAAGCCAGATATGGTCAATTGAAAATATTTTTTAGTCTCATTCATTTTTGAACAAACTTTCGTTTACACCTACTTAAACAAATATACTATTTTTTGCAAGATAAAATTATACCTGACGGTCAAAGTTTTTCTGCTGATAGGAGTTCGAGTTACTCATGAACGGTTGATTTTTACAAAACTTTTTTAGTTTATAGAGGTTAATAGCAGACATACATTGATAAATTATAGTCTCTGATTTGAATAAACCTACGGTAAGCTAGATATGGTCAACTGAAAATATTTTTTAGTCTCATTCATTTTTGAACAAACTTTCGTTTACACCTACTTAAACAAATATACTATTTTTTTGCAAGATAAAATTGTACCTGACGGTCAAAGTTTTTCTGCTGATAGGAGTTCGAGTTACTCATGAACGGTTAATTTTTACAAAACTTTTTTAGTTTATAGAGGTTAATAGCAGACATACATTGATAAATTATAGTCTCTGATTTGAATAAACCTACGGTAGGCCAGATATGGTCAATTGAAAATATTTTTTAGTCTCATTCATTTTTGAACAAACTTTCGTTTACACCTACTTAAACAAATATACTATTTTTTGCAAGATAAAATTATACCTGACGGTCAAAGTTTTTCTGCTGATAGGAGTTCGAGTTACTCATGAACGGTTGATTTTTACAAAACTTTTTTAGTTTATAGAGTTTAATAGCAGACATAAATTGATAAATTATAGTCTCTGATTTGAATAAACCTACGGTAAGCTAGATATGCTCAACTGAAAATATTTTTTAGTCTCATTCATTTTTGAACAAACTTCCGTTTAGACCTACTTAAACAAATATACTATTTTTGCAAGATAAAATTATACCTGACGGTCAAAGTTTTTCTGCTGATAGGAGTTCGAGTTACTCATGGTTGTCGCACTAGCCATTGCATTATCAAACTTGTATATACATTATTAATGAATCACATTGAAACACCTAAATTATATATAAGATTAACATGATACATCACGTTACACAGCGGAGAATAATAAGGGTCCATCCAATATGAACAATAGGGGAGTGTTTGCCCTGGGTAAATGACATTTCAAAATCTAGGGGGTCCTAGGGGGGTCGAAGCCCCCTAGCTTTCTAGGAGGGGGGTCGACCCGTGTTGGAAGATTTTAAAACCTAGAGGGGGTCAGGTGGGGTCCAATCCAATGTATGAAGCAAAATAGTTTTAAATCATTAAACGTTTAATAATAGTTTTTTTATAAGGTAATACTACATTATATTGAATAAAAAGCTATATTCTGATATAAAAAGGGTGTAAAAACATGAATTTGTGTTAAAAATTCACGTTTTTTGAAAAAAATTTAGTATAAAAAAGGTACTTAAAATTTTTTCGAGATTAAAGGGGGGAGGCAGATTTCAAAATCTAGAGGGGGGTGAAGAGTAAAAAATTTTAAAATTTAGGGAAAGGGAGGCCCCGAGATTTTTTTTCAAGGGGGTCCCCAAAATTTCGAGGCTAGGGGGGGTGGACCCCATAGCCCACCTTACCCGGAGGGGGGCAATAAAACGGGAGGAGGCAAATCCTTCAATAAAGCGGGGAGGGGCATATTCAGACCGTGCAAGGTCTGTATATTGGTATGACATTTTCAAAAATCGAATTTGTTCATTTTATTTTGGGCTAATAAAAAATGCGCTTGAATACCGGGTATGCTGTTATAGGTAAAATTGCTGTAGCTGCAATTTTTGCTTTTTTGTAACCACCAATAATAGCTCAGATCAAGCAGTTTGTT
Source organism: Microlaimidae sp. YZB2_3 (assembly GCA_030248175.1). Taxonomy (NCBI): domain Eukaryota; kingdom Metazoa; phylum Nematoda; class Chromadorea; order Desmodorida; family Microlaimidae; species Microlaimidae sp. YZB2_3. Next base: position 6,948 of record JASAMX010031301.1, read on the forward strand.
CTAAGTGTCTCATTTTTCCTTGACCTGTGCACGGTCTGGAAATCCCCCCTCCGTTTTATTGGCGGATTTGTCCCCCCGTTTTATTGCCCCCCCCCCCGCCAAAAAATGAAAAAGAACCCTAAAATTATGACGCCATTTTTGACCTATGATGACGCCATCATCGCAATTTTTTGCAGTTTTTAGCCTATTTCAATGTATTTTAAGCCATTTCAGACCTATTTTTACCTTATTTTCGCTTTTTTTGTCCCTTTTTTTTCTTTTTTCCCTTCTTTTTTCTCTTTTTTTTCTCTTTTTTTTCCCCTGCTTGCCCCCCCCCCGTTTCAAAAAAGTTGCCCCCCCGTCCCTTCAAAACCGTTTGGAATGCCCCCCCCCCGTGCCCCCCCATTTTGGAATTGCCCCCTCCATTTTGGAATTGCCCCCCCCCGTTTTAACCCCGGGGAAGGGGGGCAGTGCACAGGTCTGCTCTAGGTTTCAAAATCTTCCACCCCGGGTCGACCCCATAGATGAGAACGGTCGGGGAAGCTAGGGGGGTGGTTACCCGGGGTATATTGAATTTTGAAATCTAGGAGGGGGGTCCGTACCCCCCTAGCTTTTTAGGGGGGGTCGACCCGGGGTGCGAAACTTTGAAATCTAAAGAGGGGTCAGGTGGGGTCCGGTGTCTAAAGCAAAACAGTTTTAAACCATAATAAGTTTAATAATTGTTCTTTTTATAGGGTAATACTACATTTTATTGAATAAAAAGCGATATTCTGGTATAAAAAGGGTGTTAAAGCATAAATATGTGACGAAAATTCACGTTTTTGGAAGAAAATTAAGTATAAAAAAGTACCTAAAAATTTCCCGAGGGGGTAGGTGGGGTCAGATTTTAAATTCTAGAGGGGGGTCAGGGGTAAAAAATTTGGAAATTTGGGTGGAGGGGGGCCCCCTAGATTTTCGTCTAGGGGGGGAGGTCCCAAAATTTCAAGGCTAGGGGGGTGGACCCCACCCTACACCCCCCTTTCTCATCTATGGTCGACCCCCCTAGAAAGCTAGGGGGGTTCGACCCCCCTAGATTTTGAAATGTCATTTACCCGGGGTAAACAACCCACCCTAGCTTTTTGACCGTGTTCATATATGGTGTCCCCCCACCCCCCAGCCCCCGGAGGCAAATTTTTTTTAAAATATGTAATAAAAACTGCTTAAAAATCGTCCCCTGTTGATTGCGTGAACATAAATTTTACTTTTGTTTTTTTAATCTAATTTCTACACAATTTGTTTGATCTTCAAAATTAATCTGGTGATAAATTGTATTGTATATAACAATCTTTAAATTTTGCGCATGAGTATGATTGAAGTTATAATAACAAAAAAATACTGATAATAATATTAATTTTACTGTATATAAATCTGGCCTTCCTGTTTAGCGGGAAAATTTTTTATATTGATTAATTTCTGATTTTAGAATGCACTAAGATTTGTATTAAATTTTTATCACACAATAATCGAAAAATAAAAACGAAAATCTACACAAATTCCACGCTTCGCCAAGAAAAGGAGGAGGGGTGGAGAGAGGTGAACTATCCCACAAGTGTAAATTAACCCCCCCATACATGGGCACGGGGGGGTTAACCCCCCAAATTCTGAGAAGTGGGGTTTAACCCCCCCCCCACTCAGAAGTGGGGGGGGAGAAAAAGTTAACCCCCCCCCCCAATTTTGGAAAAATGAAGAAAAAAAATGTCTTTAAAATGACTTCTAACTGCCTCCAAACTTAAGTTTTGAGGTCAAAATGAATGTTTTAAGCAATAAAAAGCTCAAAAATGCAATAAAAAGGGCTTTTTGACCTAAAATTAGTGTTTTTAACCTATTTTTCCTTCAAAATCGAAAAACGATATGGGTAAAATGCACTCCAGAAAAAAAACGATATGGGTATTTTGCGTTTCTCGGATTTTAACCCCCCCCCCCAATTTGGGGTTTAACCCCCCCCCCCCACTCCGGACCAACTTGCCCATGTATGCCCCCCTGTGCCCATGTATGCTCCGGACCAACGTGCCCAAGTATGTTTTAAACCCCCTTCTTACAACCGTTTTTAAACTTGTGGTCCGCCTCTATGCATATGCACCCCCCCCTACTTTCTTGGCGAAGCGTGACAATTTGTATAGCTTTCCTTTTTTTACTTTTCGAATATTGTGTTATAAAATTTAATATAAATCTTAGTGCATTCCAAAACCATAAATTAATCAATATAAAATTTTTCAAAGGTCAAATTTCTATATTATTAGTATATAATATTTTTTGTTATTATGACTTCAACCATACATATAATGTACTTATGCGCAAAATTAAAAGACATCAGGCAATAGATACCTAGTTTTGTTATAATTAATTTCATCACCAGATTAATTTTAAAGATCAGATAAAAATTGCAAAGAAATTAGGTTAAAAAAAGTAATTGAAATGTATGTTGACGCGATCACTTTTTTAAGCAGTTTTTAGTACATGTTTAAAAAATTTATGCCTCCGGCGGCTGGGCGGCGACCCCCCAAGCCCCCGGCCGACGCGTTTGGTTGGCGCCGCTACTCGGCGCAGGCAGCGGCGTTTCGTGCCGCTGCCTGCGGCAATTTTTCTCCCCCCAGCCCAGACCGCCCCCCCCCAAATGAAATCCTGGCTACGCCATTGCACCTCCCGGGACTGTCGTGTCGCGGGAACGTCTTGTCGCGTTCTCTGATATAGTAACATCACTAGACAAAAACAATATCATCTTTTATGAATAAAACGTAAACGTATACAACGATGTTTGTATATATGCATAATGCATCTATACTTTAATTTTAGACATTCTATCTTCCCTGCTATAAGTTAAAAATTATCTAATATGGTTAGATAGCGTCTAGTTTGAATTGAACGCCAAGTCCTATTAAGTCTAGTTTTTATAACCGGAGAAGACGTATGTTATAATGCATCTCGCTTAACTATATACAGACCTGTGCACGGTCTGAAAATGCCCCCCGTTTTATTGGTAGGATTTGCCCCCCCCCCCCCCCCCGTTTTATTGCCCCACCCCCCGCCAAAAAATTTAAAAGTACCCTAAAAATATGTCGCCATTTTTGACCTATGATGACGCCATCATCGCTGAATTTCTTGCAGTTTTTAGCCTATTTCAATGTATTTTAAGCCATTTTACACCTATTTTTACCTTATTTCCGCTTTTTTTGTTCCCTTTTTTCCCTTTTCCCTTCTTTTTTTCTCCATTTTTCTCTTTTCTTTCCCCCCTTCTTTCCCCCTTCTCCCCCCCCGTTTCAAAAAACTTTCTCTCCCTCGTTTCTTTGCCCTCTCCTTTTTTGCCCCGTTTTAACCCCTGGGGGGGGGGGCAGTGTATATGTATGTATATATATATATATATATATATATATATACATACATATACTATATATATATATATATATATAGATAATATGCTACTACCGCACCGCCTAGAACCTTTGGCGCTCTTATCGGGTGCACAACATCGACAGTGCCAAAGAGAGAACCACAACTACTACAAATTTAAATAAAAACCAGAAAGAACAAAAACAGCTAACCAGCTAAACCTAGGATAACGAAGCAGAACAGAATTGGTTAGTTAATTGCATTAATTAATTTATGAAGAAGATAAATAAAATCCTACCAAAACGTATATATATATATACAGACCTGTGCACTGCCCCCCCCCGGGGTTCAAACGGGGGGGGGGGCAATTCCAAAACGGGGGGGGGGGGGCACGGGGGGGCAACTTTTTTGAAACGGGGGGGGGGGCAATAAAACGGGGGGGGGGGCGAGCAGGGGGGAAAGAAAAGAAAAGAGGAAAAAAAGAAAGAAAAAAGGGAAAAAGGAAAAAAGGGACCCAAAAAAGCTAGAATAGGGTAAAAATAGGTCTAAAATGGCTTAAATTACATTGAAATAGGTTAAAAACTGTCAAAAAATTCGCGATGATGGCGTCATTATAGGTCAAAAATGGCGTCATATTTTAGGGTACTTTTTTCATTTTTTGGCGGGGGGGGCAATCAAACGGGGGGGGGGGGCCAATCCGCCACAAAAACGGGGGGGGG
>JASAMX010031303.1:0-17500 GCA_030248175.1 Microlaimidae sp. YZB2_3
TTTAAGGTGGAACGATACAGTTAGGATACCCTGTCGGTTTTTGTGTATAACTCGTGCCGTACGTGACGGACAGACACAAACTATATGTTGTAAGAAAGGGTATTTCCCGGTTAGTTCGGTACCCTTAACATTTTTAGTGGACTATTCCACGCCGAGAAATGTTTCGTTGAAAAAAGGCATTTTAAAACAGTTTTTCCCAATTTAACAGAACCAGAGTTAATATTACGTAATAAAAATTTAACTCAAGTTAGATACACCAAATGTACATGCCCACAACAATTTTCCGCCAAATCCCCACTATTGAAGTTTTTTAATTTCGTTTTATTGCTAAAATTGTTGAAATAAAAAATAAAAAGAAGTGATAGTAGAGATTTTGTTAAAAACTTTAAAACTGGCTCAGAATTATGGTACAACTTCTGTGTTAAAAGTTGGGAACAAACTATTTCCTATTAAATGACTAAACTTTCTTTTATATTTTTTGATTTGACGTCAAGAAACTACATTTTGAAATGTTGGTTTAAAAGTACTTTTTAAGAAAGAAATTCTGACGAAGCAGTAGCCGAGTTGGTAGAGCATCGGACTCGAAATCCAAGATCTCTAGGTTCGAATCTCTCTGGGCAACATTTTAAACATCAATAAACGTTTTTTTAGTTTTAACTTTTTAATTTAAAACAGTGTTCATTATTCAATACTGTATTCAACACCGAGTATGTGTTTGAGGTGGTTTTGAGGTAAAACCGGGATATAGTCAGAATTCCTCCGCAATCCTCCTAGGGCCCTCGGGGGGTCAAATTGAAAAACGGAGGTCGGATTCCTCATCAGGATTTCCGAAAACTCTCGAGTACATGTTTTGGAGAAAATTGGTGAAATTTTTGGCAACTGTATCGTTCTACCTTAATATAAAAAAACAATTATTTATTTATTCTGTTTGCAAAAAATAAAAATTTAGCACAAAATTCCAGCGTTCGCAGCTATATAAGAGAAACGCAAAGAAACGGAAAAAATTCCCCGCGGACATTTTTTCTGCGGAAATAATCTTCCAGCGGAAATAATGATGCGGAAATGTTGTCCGCGCAAATTGTTGTTGCAGAAATATTTACCTAGAACCAATAAAATAGTGACATTCAGAGATACAGGGCAGAATAAAATGAGTTGTTGTGAAAACAATACAAAACAAGTAGGGTAGTGCATTTAATTTCGGCACTTTTCCCAATTGGGCATTTTTGATTTTGGATTATATCTTTGGTAATCCTGAACGGAATATTACGTTTGATAGCTCAAATGAGAGATAATTATATGTAGATGACAGTCGTGAGCTTTTTATTTGTTATGTTGTGATATTTTTATGTGAAATTGTGTGATTTATAAAAAAATAAAATTGATACTCGTTTTTAGAACATGGGCATTTCATGATTACGCAATAAATTGGTTTAAAAATTAAACTGTCCTCGTAAAATTTAGTCTATTTTCCAAATTTTCAGTCCCCGTGGTTCTACGTTGCCTCTGTGGTGAGCAATCGTTATAAAATAAAATAGTGTAATTTCGGCACTCATATGCTGTAGGTAAAAACGGATTGAATTAAGTGGTCGGGTGTTAAATTGTAGTTGTAAATAGTTAAAAGACAACGTTGATATGTGTAGGGGTCATAGCACTGCACTTAAACTCGATTAAGAGGGTCCTTTTAAAAAGTGCCGAAATTAAAATGCACTTTTTTCCCAAAGTTTGCTCATTTTGATACCATTTGCATTTTAGCTGTAACTTTTTACCAGTTACACGTTGAACAACAAGTAGAAGCTTAAATTAAAGAAAACTGTCTGAAGATAATGATAGGCTTTTGAATTTTTGAAAATGATGATTTTTTACTGAGAAACAATCGATTGTTTGTATGTAAAGTGCCGAAATTAAATGCATATTTTTAATTTCGGCAATTTTCCGTTTTTTTTAAAACTGATTTAATTAAGTAAAAAAACTACTTTCATACAGTGAAACTTTTGTGACGCAACGCAGTATCGTGAAAGCTTCAAAATGAGCTATCAAACATGAAAATCGGGCCATACAATGAAAAGTTACATTGGAAAAATAAAAAAGTGCCGAAATTAAATACACTACCCTATTTTGACAAAAATGGGCATAAGCATAGTTGGGAAACCTCCCATAATTTGAGTGGGAAGGAGTATTATACCCAGATAAAATCTCATCTTAATTTTTTTAAAATGAGAACCACGCAATTAAAACGATTAATAGCATTACTTTCCACCAGTATGTTCTCCAACCCAACTGAGTTCCAGTTTAAACAGTTTGTCTTTGCTTTCATCTCGGACGGTATAAATTATTCTGGCGGCTTCTTTTATTAAATCCTGGAAAAAAATTTCATTATACAAGTTAAACAGGGTTGGGAACATTCAAAAGATATTAAATGAAATAGTGAATTATATTAAAATAGTACTTGCAGATTTGTGCACTCCATCCCCCCGGGGGGTTTAATTGGCGGAAAGGGACAATTCTGAAATGGGGGACATGGGGGGGCAATTTTGTTAAACGGGGGGGGGCAAGCAGGGAAGAACGAGAAAAAAAGAGAAAACACAAGGAAAATAAAATTAAAAAAGGACAAAAAGGCGAAATTCAAGTAAAAAAGGTCTAAAATGGCTTAAAAGGTATTAAAACAGGCTAAAAATTCAAAAAAATCGCGATGATGACGTGCACAGCCACTAATATTTCGGGGGGCATTTCCAGACCGTGCAAAGGTCTGTACTTGTGTGATGTGACTGGTTAGTAACAGAATAATATATTAATTGTTACATACACAAGGTGGGTACAAGAGGGGTTTTTTAGAGGACTTATCACCTTCCCTTTCCCTATACCCTTTCCCAAAAAATGGGAAAGGGTCCCAGTACTAAAATTGCTAAAGTAAAGGGTATTTAGAAATTACCCCATACAAATAAGACGCCATGTTTGACCTATAATGACGCCATCTTCGCGAGCGATTTTTTGCAGTTTTTAGCCTATTTAATGCATTTTAAGCCATTTTAGACCTATTTTTACCTTATTTTTAGCTTTTTTTGTCCCTTTTTTCCCTTTACCCTTCTTTTTGTCTCCTTTTTTCTTTCTTCCCTGCTTGCCCCCTCCCCCGTTTCAAAAAAGTTGCCCCCGGTGCCCCCCGTTTTGGGATTTCCACCCAATAAAACCTCGGCGGGGGGCAGTGCACAGGTCTGTATTTATATATCCTATACCCCATACATGGGCAAGTTGGTCCGGAGTGAGGGGGGGTTAAACCCCAAATTAAGGGTGGTTAAAATCCGAGAAACGCAAAATACCCATATCGTTTTTTTTTTCTGGGGTGCATTTTACCCATATTGTTTTTCGATTTTGAAGGAAAAATAGGTAAAACACACTAATTTTAGGTCAAAAAGACCTTTTTATTGCATTTTTGAGCTTTTTATTGCTTAAAACATTCATTTTGACCTCAAAACTTAAGTTTGGAGGCAGTTAAAAGCCATTTTAAAGACATTTTTTTCTTCATTTTTCCAAAATTGGGGGGAGGTATAACTTTTTCTCCCCCCCCACTTTTGAGTGAGGGGGTTAAACCCCCCTTCTCAGAATTTGGGGGGGTTAACCCCCCCCAACCCCCCCGTGCCCATGTATGCTATACCAAACTCATTAGTGAACAACCTCCGGCGTAGACAGAACTTGGACAAAAATAGAAAATGTGAAGGGACTAAATCATTTTTGCGATAGGACATGTTGATTATAGGCGGTGGGAATAAAATAAGTTGGGCGATTTATTAGTCCTAACGCGAAAATTACGGTATACAGACCTGTGCAAACCCCTCTTCCCCCGGGGTTTTATTGGGGAGGGGCAATTCTAAAACGGGCAGGGGCATAGGGGGCCACTTTTTTTAAACGGGGGGGGCAATAAAACTGAGGGCAAGCAGGGGCGTAAGGGAAAAAAGGAGAAAAAAAAGGAAAAAAAGAAAAAAGGGACAAAAACGCAAAATTTAAGTAAAAATAGGTCTAAAATGGCTTAACAAACATTGAAATAGGGTAAAAACTGCAAAAAATTGGCGAAGATGCCCCTGCCCACGTATGCCCTAACCGTTTACTAAACACTAAGATACTATTGTTTTGATTAGAGCTGTCTAATTTTTTAATAAGTGAAACATACTTTAACACCTAATGTTTCAATTTTTAACTTTTCAATTTCGGTTTTTGCTGCTTGCCTATGTTTACCCATAGCCCATCCTTTGTACCCGTAAACTTGACCGCTAGGCTCTACCATGTATAATTGCGGTCCAGTCGCCTAAAATTAAAATTAAATATTTCAACCAAAAAAATAAGTATTTTTATATTTTAAAATCAACTTAACTATTAAGATTTTATTTGTTGAAAAATTAATTTGATAACGATAAAAAAATGATTAATGACATTATTGTTCAAACTTCTCTTAACTCAAGAAAAACGCTTAACTAACAAACATACTCACATAAAAACATTTTACTAGATTTTCATTTCTAGTTTAATAGATAATTTTGTCATGTTTATATGCTAACGAAAACGTCGAACTTAAATTTAAAAAAGCACATATTCTTTTTATTATGCACTATAAATTTTTATGAAAGAAAAATGTTTGGAAATAATTTTTTTCTCGCCATATTTCTCTGTTAAAATTTAATCGAATTTACTTACTTTACTCCAGCTACTAAGAAAAACTCCGCAACCAAATGGTCTGAAGATGCCTAACGTATAAACATGAACGTATTGCGCTAATTCTTTGGCCAAATATTTAGCACTTGCTTTTGATCTGTATTGCAAAAAGTAATCACTTGCGTCCTCCCGACACCTAAACCACCATACATCGATAATTTTTTAATAACAAACAAGGGGATTTTTTTCTAAAAAAAACTAAACTAAAACCAGTTATAATCTATTTATATAAAAACGATCTGCTTCTTAAGGTCTCTTCGGACAGTATCCTCCAAAATCTGGGAGGCAGCCCACTTATATTTTACACCTATTTTAGTGACGCAAATTAAACGTTTTTTCGTGCTAAATGACTTTAATCAAATAAATGTAAGAAGCAGGTAAGCAGGGGCTAGACTGGAGGATGTTAACACTTATTTCCGCCAAAAAATCCATACAATCCCTCATACATGGGCACGGGGGGGGGTTGGGGGGTTAACCCCCCCCCCCCCCCCTCAAATTCTGAGAAGTGGGGTTTAACCCTCCCCCCACTCAGAAGTGGGGGGGGAGAAAAAGTTAACCCTCCCCTCAATTTTGGAAAAATGAAGAAAAAAAATGTCTTTAAAATGACTTCTAACTGCTTCTAAACTTAAGTTTTGAGGTCAAAATGAATGTTTTAAGCAATAAAAAGCTCAAAAATGCAATAAAAAGGGCTTTTTGACCTAAAATTAGTGTTTTTAACCTATTTTTCCTTCAAAATCGAAAAACGATATGGGTAAAATGCACTCCAGAAAAAAAAACTATATGGGTATTTTGCGTTTCTCAGATTTTAACCCCCCCCCCCTAATTTGGGGTTTAACCCCCCCCACTCCGGACCAACTTGTCCATGTATGAATCCCTAGTCTTAAAAACACTAAAAATGGGGGTTCGAAGACACTATAATATTACAGACTTGTGACTGACCCCCAGTCCCAATAAACCTCCAGGGGGTTTATTGAGAGGGGGTGGCAATTCCAAATTGGGGGGCCACAAGGGCAATTTTTTTGAATTGAGGGGCAATAAAACAGGAAGGCAAGCAGAGGAAAAAGAAAAAAAGGAGAAAAAAACAAAAAAAAATGCACAAACTTAAAACTGCAAAAATTTCGCAGAAAGGGCATCATAATAGGTCAAAGATGATGCCATAATTTATTTTGGGTACTTTTTCCATTTTTAGGCGGGGGAGCAATAAACAGTGAGGTACAACCACTAGTATTCCAGGGGGACTAGCGACTGGTCGTGCACAGGTTTGTAAAAAATAAGTCACCACAGTCTAGTCACGAGTAATTTTATAATAACTAAAGCACATTTTGCATAGTTTATAAGACAATTCTACAACTAACCTTCTCGCGAGAGCTTTGGCATCGGGATAAAGTCCAGCCGAGGCGAAACCTACGTGAGTATCTGCATTGGTTATTCGCTGATTTGTAGAAGGTTCTGTTAATTTGTTAGTTATAATTTTTTCAACTGCAAAAACAACACCATCTTTGCCTCGCAGCGCAATTGCCGTTCCACTGTTATCTACTGCTTTTTGTGCGTATTCAACTAAAAAGATTTTTCCCAATAAATTAGGTATTTATATTAGAATAAAATATAATGCACAACACAATTATTAATCTAGAAGTAACAAGAAAGTGGCCGGGGTGGCGTTTTGTGGGCATAAATGGGCAAGTTGGTACGGATCGAGGGGTTAATAAACCCCAAATTAGGGGAGGGGAAAAAATCCGAGAAACGCAAAATACCCATATCGTTTTTCCATTTTAAAGAAAAAATGCTAAGTTTAGGTCAAAAAGTCCTTTTTATTGCATTTTTTAGCTTTTTACTGTTTAAAACATTTATTTTGACCTCAAAACTTACGTTTGGAGGCCGTTAGAAGTCATTTTAAAGACATTTTTTCTTGGCTTTTTTCAAAATTGCGGGGAAGGGTTAACCCTATCTCCCCTTCCCCACTTCTGAGTTTGGGGGGGGAGGTTAAACCCATAGATGAACAAGGGGGGGTTAGGGTGGGGTCCCGTCCCCTCCCTAGCCTCGAGATTTTGAGGGCCCCCTAGAAAAAAATCCAGGGGGCCTCCCATCCCCCCAAATTTTCGAGTTTTTTACCCCTGACCCCCCTCTAGATTTTGAAATCTGACCCCCCCCCCCTCCCCTCTCAGGAAAATTTTAAGTACTTTTTTATACTAAATTTTCTTTAAAACCCCCCCCCCCTAAAATTTCGGATTTTGCTGACACCCCCCCCCCCTAAATTTGGGGTACCCGACACCCCCCCCCCAAATTCGCCTCCCGGGGAAAAATTTTTAAGCGTTATAATTTATAAAATGACTAAAAAAAATTTTCTTGACCTTGTTTATGTCATATACTTTCTTTCTTTCCTATTATTAAATAAAAATAAGTCGATAAAAATGGAAAAAATTTTTACAAACAATTTGATACCTTAAAATTTTCAATTTCTAAAACATTGCAGCTCAAAAATGAGTACATTTAATTACAGCTGAGCAATGCAAAGTACCAGAAAATGTTTTTAAAATTACTTCTAACCTTTAAACTTTTAATACCACTATATAACAAATCTAAAGGGGGAGGTCCAGCTTGGTCATATCAAAATTAAAAAAACAAAGTAACACAAATTTGGAAGTGGAGACCAATTAAAACTTAAAGAATGGGATGGGTCTAGCGTGGTCATACCAAGATTACAAAACAAAGTAATACAAATTCGCAAGTGGAGACTATATAATTAATAGGACGCTAAGCGAAGCGCGAGAAAAATTTTTAAAAATGGTCGTTCTAGAACCCCCAAATTTTAAATTTTGGGAGAGAAAAAATTTTTTTTAATATTAATAGAGAAACTTTCCTGATGCCTTCCAGAAGCATATTAATAGTCAAAAAAAAAGCAAAAATTTCCCGCTACGCGGGTAGTTTAAATTGACAATTTATTTTAGTTTTTAGATTACAAATCGATTATCCCCATTCAGTAGTTAAGGTATACAGTTTAATAAAACTACTATAAACACTATTATCCTTTAATTAACGTTTTAAACACATGTTTTAAATGTGTACGTATAAGAAACCTTAAATTTTGTAATAAGTATCATCTGGAATTAAAATTTCTAGTGTATTTTAGCGCCTTAAATTAAAAATTTTCTCCCCCGAGGGCATTCTGCCCCCCAGACCCCCCTGACAAGGGGCTCCGCCCATTGACCCCGCTGGGGGGCTCTCGCCCCCAGACGCCCCTTCAGAGTTAGTATTACCCCCCTTAGACAGCCCCCCCCCAAATGAAATCCTGGGCACGCCACTGAAAAACATTATTATTAAAAGAATTAAAAAAAAATAAAATTTATAAGTTGCAGTTGCAATAAGGTCTTATTTTAATTTTACACAGTTTTAAAGCATTTATAAGGTTGTTTTATGTTTTTTTACGCGTTTTAAGCCCAGTTTAAGACAGCGCGGAAATATTGGGTACACCTCTCCCTCAAAATTTGGGTCTTACGCGACACCGTGGTTATACGGTGACCTAAAATTTGACCCTTGACCTTTGACTTTGACCTTTGACCTATAATTTGACTTCCCTCCTTATACCCCCTCACAATCCGAGAGGCTGCCCAACTATGGTTTAGACTCCCCTTTTGGATCGGCAAAGGGAAAAATTTGGAGTTATACCCCCCTTTTGGTCGCCAAGGATAATTTGGGGGGTCTAGAACGACCATTTTTTTAAAATTTTCTCGCGCTTCGATCAACGCTCCATTAATTATAATAGTCTCCACTTGCAAATTTGTATTACTTTGTTTTGTAATCTTGGTCTGACCACGCTAGATCCACCCCATTCTTAATGTTTTAATTGGTATCCACTTCCAAATTTTGAGTTACTTTGTTTTTTAATCTTGATACGACCACGCTGGACCCCGCCCCTTTAGATTATTATATAGCGGTATTAAAAATTTAAAGGTTAGAAGCATAGATGAACACGGCCAAAAAGCTAGGGGGGTGTTTACCCCGGGTAAATGAAATTTCAAAATCTAGGAGGGGGGTCCTAGGGGGGTCGAACCCCCCCCCCATAACTTTCTAGGGGTGGGGTCCGATGGTCAGGTGGGGTCTGATTTCCGAAACAAAATACTTTTAAACCATTAAATATTTAATAATAGTTTTTTTATAAGATAATACTACATTTTATTAAATAAAAAGCAATATTTAGGTATAAAAAGGGTGTAAAAACATCAATTTGTGTTAAAAATTAACGTTTTTGCAATAAAATTTAGTATAAAAAAATACTTAAAATTTTCTCTAGAGGGGAGGGGGGGGGGGGGGGGGTCAGATTTCAAAATCTAGAGGGGGGTCAGGGGTAAAAAATTTGAAAATTTGGGGGGAGGGGGGCCCCTCTGGATTTTTTCACAACTAAAATTTTATGGGTATTTGAACGGTTATTATAAAAAATTGGTTGTTACCATGAAAAAAATAAAAGTATATATGTAACTGCCAGACACTTGGTAATACGAAAAAAATAATATATTAATTTGATTAAAGGTTTAATAAAAAAATTTTCTTAATATCATAAATTGTACATGCCAAAATAGGGTAATTTTGGGGTATAAATCGGCTTATAACTTCTAATCAAATGCTCAAATCTCAAAAATAACCACAAAAATCGAGTCTATGGGTTTAATTTAGGGTATGAAGATGTTTTATAAGTGTATTTTACATAAGGGTCGATCAAATCGACTTTTGGGACGCGTATGGGAATCATACCAACTTTATTAAACGACTGTGCACTGAAAGTTCAGCTTATTTTTAGGCTTTGTTTAGGCATAGGAACACTCAGGCATAGGTTTAATATGACGGCACTCACTATGACGGCAGTGATGACGGCACATTATGAAGCCAAAATTAATTCTCGTTAAAATAAAAATAAACTTATGTTTGATTATATTTGATTTGAAATCAACGTGTCAACAGTGCTATAAGGTAATTAGTTAAGCAAAAACGTATCTAGTGTTATAATTGCAAGTTATCTAAATTTGCAATGTATTACAAAATATTTTTTTAAATATAATTGATGGAGAAAAACCGTGTGATGATGATAGTTCAAAAAATTTGCATTGTCACGGCTGATATTTTTACTGATAATTTAAGTAGCATTTACCTTGAAAGATCCGACCATCTGGTGAAAATGTTGAAGCTGCTAAATCATATCCTGTTCCAATGGAACTCATTTTTTAAATTTATCAAACAACAGCTTGCTTTTGAATGTTTGTAATTTGTAAACTTTTTTGGTGTTTTTTCTATTTTATTTTTCTAGTCAGCTGTCCAATCAAAGGAATGTAGTCATTGACTAGGAACCATGGACTACCTAAAGCCTGGGGTGGGTTCTTTAACTAAGATGAGGGACCCCTTAACTGAAAGGCACCTTAAATAGGAGCCACTTTAAATCGGGACCACCTTAATTCTTTGCGTTGTTCAAAACTCGCTAATGTACGTATTTTAAGTTGCTTTGTTCAAAGATAAGGTATGTACCTTAAATTCCGAGATAAGTTAAAAATTTAAATTGACTATTGGAGGTGACTTATCTTTTTTAAATTCTTTTTTTTTCGACTTTTTCCGTTAAAAACTTCTAAAAGAAACAATTTATATTATATATTGGATATGATAAAAAATAAATATCTAAAAAAACATTGAAAAAAGGTTTGTTCATTTAAATATTTTATTTTTAAGCATTTTATGCATTTTTTCTTCAGAAACTGTTTGTAAACCACCATTGTTTTGTGTTTTCCTATTATTGCAATTTTTTGTGTAAATACTCAAAACTTGTGGTTTTCAGCAGTTTTATTCATTATCACCTATCATTATTACTATAGGAGAAACAATTCAAGCAACACCCCCCACCAACCCCAACCAACGAGAGCCCCCCAGCCACAAGCCAAAGCTTATCACTTAGCAATCATTATCACTTATCACTATCATTATCACTTATAAATTATCACTTATGTCCTAGTATAACTCAATACGAACTTTACCACACGATTTTCATTTTCGTCATACACTATTCCTGCATTATATTACATTAATTGGTATTACATAAAGTACACCTCGCGGTTTTACCGGATTTCTGTCCGTTACTGTGTTAAAGTGCGTGGTTTTTGGTGATTGGTGTTTGTGTGTTGTGCATTTTGCTCCATATCGCCGTTTGCTAATAACTTTTTTTAATATTGACTCGATTTGCTTCAAATTTAGTATTTAGTTTTTTTAAAACCTAAGCTACAACATTCCCATATTTTATCCGGATCCGTCCAGTATTAAAAAACTTTTTTTTATTTGTGACAGTGCTCTATTAATAATCTGCCTAATGTTTATCTACTTCTGAGAAATTTCGGCGTTAAAGTGTACCATTCTTTCTTCAATGAAGGATCGCGACAGTAAGACTGATGTACATAATAAAGGTCCCGAGAAGAATTTTAAAAGAATTGCATATGACTTTTGATTAACAGATAAATAATGAGAAAAAAGTATAGACAACATACTGGTTTTATGTGTGTGATGATGAGCGGCTTTTTTGATTAATTTTTTGTTCTTTTTTTTTTCAATTTTACGTTACTTTTTTATTGAAATAGGTTATAATTGTTATAACTCTGTTAGGTTTTGTTTCTTAAAATAAATAAAAAAATTATCAAAAAAGTCGCTCATCATCACACACATAAAACCAGTATTTTGTCCATACTTTTTTCTCATTATTTATCTGGTAATCAAAAGTCATATGCAATTCTTTTAAAATTTTTCTCAGGAGCTTTATGTACATCAGAATTACTGTCGTGATCCTTCATAGCAATTAATTAGTACTATGGTTGCGTTAGTCAAGTCTATTCTAAATAGAATAAACTTGACAATAGTTTACGTTTTATTTAAAATAATAATTAAGATTCGATAATAATTTACTTAGCCAGAATTATGGTGTACCAACGGGAAATTTAGTAGCTGTTAGTGACTTGTATTTAGGTATTTTAGAGTCCGAATTTCTTAATGTTGTTTGTCCTCATATTATTTTAAGACCTATTTTGTATCGTAGATATTTTGATGATGTTTTTATCTTGTTTGATTTAAAAGCCCCATATTTTAATGCTGATGCTATGTTAAAGGCTTTTTTATTTGAGTTTCATGAGTTTTTAAAGCCCACAAAAATTAGTTTTACTTTTGAGTTTTAGCATTATAAGTCTTAACCGTTTCTTGATTGTCTTATTAAACGATTGGATAAAGAAAGTGAAGTAGAAGTTTACTGCAAGCCCACGCATTCCAATAGGAATGTTTCCAAATATTCATTTGTGCCTAATCAGTATTAATCCTGCGCTTCAAACACTTTAATAGAAAACAAAATAGGAGAAGTAATACAAAAACGCCCAAAAAATTTTTTAAAAGAAGGGGTAGGGGGAGCAAAAATTATGAAAGCTGAAACACATAACAGTAATAAATTAATATATTTCGTAAAAACTAAAAGCTGAATTTATAAATAAAAAGTAAGAACTTTAAAACTTCGTGTTTTGCGGTTTGCGGTATTGCACTAACACTATTTCGCTAAAACAGGAGTTTAAGTTTTTATATGATATAGTTGTTGTATTTATATAATTATATTTTTATTATTAGCAATAGAATTTTAGTTATTTTTTTAAAATAAGAATCTCAGTTTGTTGGTTTTAAAATATTGCTGATATTTTGCGCAATTTTAATAGATTATCTTTTTTTGTTTTTCTATTTTATTTATTAATTTTTTATGCATTTGCAGTTTTCGAGTTGTTTTATTTTAATGGTGGAGATTGTTTCTTTGACAATTCATTAAGCGTTTAGTAACCATTTTTTTGTTTTAGTTCTTCGACAAAGACCTGTGTTTATCAAGCTGAAACGTCGGTTTTATCTGTTTTCTTTAATAAACCGTTTTAAAAAATTATGCTTATTAGCCATACTTCAGCAAAACAATCGAATTATGAAATGCAAGGCGTCTCAAAAGGCTTTCGCCAACGGTTTGGGTATCAGGTAGATAGTCGATTCAATACTGCAAATCATTGCGGTTAGCTTGGCTTAATTTGCTATAGTCGACGATCAAGGCCGTCAGCGACAAAGTCCGTGTTTAAAAAACAGGGTTTCAAAATGCGGGCGTGAATATGGCTTAACCAATGCGGGCGCGCTATTAAAGAAATGCGGGCGCGCCACGGCATATAAAGGCACTATTTAAACAACATCTGGACCGGAATTCACAAAGCGGGGTGTACACGGTGTATACACCGTGTACACTACGGTATATTTGGGGGCTAGGGTGTTAGCTAATCGTAACAAGTTAGCACCGTGCTAGCCCCCAATAATACCGTAGTTTACACGGTGTATACACCGGATACACATACACGGTGTACACGCCGCTTTGTGAATTCCGGCCCTGGGGCCGGTCCACTACACGCAAGTTGACTGGGTGGTATGTTAGCACGTTGTTTATAATTCTTGATAAAGTTTTAATTTTTGGATTTTTTCTCAAAAAATCTTATAAAACTTTTTAAAAGCATTGCATAAAATGATATTTTATTGAATTTTATGCATATTTGTTATAAATAAACACAAGCTAAGAAGGCAATAGCCCGTGCTTTAGGAAGGCTTTGTTAGCTTTTATTTAAAACAAATTTGCATAAACCTGCTTAAATAATAATTTATTTCATTTAAAAACGAGATCTATAAGATTTCTAAAAAAAACACAAAAATTATACAACATTATTAGGAGTTTTAAACACCCTGCGAACATAGCACCTGGTCAGCACACGTTTAGTGGACCGGTCCCTGGCGGTTTGTTTCTTTAAGGCTGGTTCATACTTATGACAAAACGTCCTTTGGACAAAGTCCAAAAGACAAAAATCTTTTGAACTTTGTCCAAAGGACAAATACATCGTAAAAACGTCCTTTGACCTTGTCGAAAGAGCAAAATCCAAAGGACAACGTGTTTATAGTTTTTGTCCTTTGGACTTTTCTTTTTAGATTTTGTCCTTTGGACTTTGTCCAAAGGACAAATTCTAAGTAGCGTTCATACTTCATCCAAAGGAACAAGTCCAAAGGACGTTTTGGTTTGTCCAAAGGACGTTTTGGCTTTTCTAAAATTGTGCTTTGGACTTTGTCCAAAGGACGTTTTGTCATAAGTATGAACCAGCCTTTACAGTAAGATTACTCCCGCTGAGAACACTGGATTTTGACCAGAGCACTGATATTGTTTTCTTATTCTCAAAAACATGGTGGGATACCCAGTTGTTAAAAAGCTGAACTCTTAACTAACCTAATTTTATACTTAATTAGTAACCCGTCAGATGACATATAAATATTACTAATGCCCGCGCGCGTCGTTTTATCAGTTTATACTATACCTGTATTTGTTTTAGCCATAATTGCGCATGCATTTTGAAACACTATTCTGTAAATAAAAGTTATAACCCTGAGCGTAAAAAAAGAATAAAATGTCTCAATTTTTAAAATATCTACAGTAACACTGCAAATAAAACAGGTTGCAAACCTTAACTATAACACTAATATAAATTAAGCTATTTTGGTTAAAGTTATAAGAAACAAATGCCTTCTTTGACATCTTGAATTCTGAAACGAAATTAAAAATATGTCTACAACAATACACGAAAAGAGCATTGCCAATAGAGGGCTGGACAAGGCTTTTTTTCTCGCCAAACTGAAAACTTATATTATGACTAGAAAACACTTTTTTTACTTAAAACGGAGCTTTAGTTAACTATAGGCAAATAAAATCTAGCTGACCGCGAAAATTGCAGTATTGAATCGACTATTTAACAATAAAGCCATTCAAAATTTTTAACAGTGAAAAGTCGGTTTAATAAAATGTATTTATTGGGTTGCCCCGCCGCTCCCCCCCCTCGCTCCCGGCCCTCGCTCCCCCCTCGCTCCCGCCCCTCGCTCCCCGCCCCTCGCTCCCAGCCTGCTCCCGGCCCCCCGCCTCCCGCCCCGCTCCAGCCCGCTCCCAGCCCACTCCTCCCGCCCCGCCCCAGCCCCCGCTCCCAGCCCCGCTTGCTCCAGCCGACTCGCTCCCGTTTAAAGATCAAAACCTGTGTTTTAATAATTATTTATCAATTTACTTAATTTAAAACCCAAATGCAAATTATTAAAGGGCTAAAGATGGTTAATTCTTGTATATTTTTAAAAAAGGTGGAATTAAAGAAAAATTCTGCGTTCTTATTATTGTTGTTTTAAAAAAACGTCATTACCGCACAATCCATCTTCCTTTTAATTGTGTCTTCCTTCATGTCTGCATATTCTTATATTTATGATCAGTTTACGGAGCGGGGGGAGGTAGGGACGGGAGCGGTCGGGCTGGAAGCCAGATATAATTTAACCATAGTTATAGACAGGAGTTCAATTAGCAAGAATTTCGAAAATCGCAGGATCTCTATTTTTGCGCATATTTACCCGTTCCTGTGATTGCCTTGTCCCCAGTTACGACAGTGAAAAGTGTTTTTGTAAATGTATTTTAATTACTGTTAGTTTCGCTGGTAATCAGACTGGGTTCGGAATTGTTCGCATCAGGTAAAAAAACACTCACGCGAACGCACTCTGATTATCAGCGAAAATAGCGCGAGAATGAACACGTTAACAAAAACATTTTTCACCGGGGAAAACTCAATCACGGGAAAAATGTTTTTAAATAAATATGTTAATCAAATGTTCATCAAACGGGCTTTTAGAATTTTATATTCATTTTTTAACTGAAGCGTCAGTACTTCTGAAAATATTTTAAGTATTTAACAAATACTGAAAAAATCGTTTTGTTTTGTTTTTTTAACAATTTTTGACTTTTGTCTCAAAATCCTGTTAAAAGTCCTGTATATACTAGAATAAAAATATATTAAAAAAAACATATCTTTAAACTGACCATCAGTATAAATGGTTAATTATTACGTCATATTTTATATAACCCATTGTATCTAAAAACCTTTCTTCCCATTTCTTTTCACTGTTTTATCATTGTTTTTGTAATGATAATAATAAATTGTTTGATAATAATTTGATTTAGTGATAAGTGATAATGATAATGATAAAGTAATAATTATAATCAATATCACTATTCATTTATCACTTTCACTATCACTATTACTTATAACAACTTATCTCATTATCACTTATCACTTTTCTCATTATCACCTATAACTATCACTATTATTATCGCTTATCACTTGTCATTATCACTTATCACTTATAATTATCACTATTTTATAGCTTATCACTATCAATATCAATTATCACTCATTATAACTTATGATTATCACTTATCATAAGCACTATTATTATTACAGCACTTATTATCAAGCACTCATTACCACTTATCATCATCACTATCATTATCACTTATAAATTATCACTTATGTCCTAGTATAACTCAATACGGACTTTACCACACGATTTTTATTTTTCGTCTAACTCAATACGGACTTTACCACGCGATTTTTATTTTTCGTCATACACTATTCCTGCATTATATTACGGTAATTGGTATTACACAAAGTACACCTCGTGGTTTTACCGGATTTTTCGTTCGTTGCTGTGTTAAAGTGCGTGGTTTTTGGTGTTTGGTCTTTGTGTGTTCTGCATTTTGCTCTATATCTCCGGTTGCTATTAATATTCAATCGATTTGCTTCAAATTTGGTATTTAGCTCTTATAGAACCTAGGCTACAACATTTCCAAATTTGATCTGAATCCGTCCAGTATTAAAAAACGTTTTTTTTATTTATGACAGTGCTCCTTTAATAATAAAACTGGCATCAACGTTATCGAACTAACTCACAGCATCAATGC
Source organism: Microlaimidae sp. YZB2_3 (assembly GCA_030248175.1). NCBI lineage: Eukaryota > Metazoa > Nematoda > Chromadorea > Desmodorida > Microlaimidae > Microlaimidae sp. YZB2_3. The sequence goes on from JASAMX010031303.1 coordinate 16,535, forward strand.
TAACCATAGAAAAACTACGCCCTATTAAAATATTTCGGAGCTCAGAAATAAAACTAGCAACTGTTGAGATTCTGTATTCTAAAGACCGAACCGAAGGTTTTTAAACACCATCTAGCTTTTTAGCAAGATTGTAAAGCATGGAACCGTACATTGGTGCTATAACTCTAATACAATGGTTATTCTTACTTTAATTAAACCATATGGGTTTGGTAAAATACTTCTATCAAAACTGGGTAAAACGCTCATAAGAACACTAGCTGATAAGAACAAAGAAAAAAAAGTTTATTATGCAGCTTTATTATTTTTTTTGAAACTTTGGTTAATTAATTGGATTAGAAAAATGAGCCGACATTTTAGCAGAATAATCAGGACCATTTTTTGTCCTTGTGATAAATTCCATGTACTTAATACTGTGTGTGATAATATTACAATTTTCTTTTTTTTTCTATTTGCTAAAAATAAATTCTTTCTTTCTTTCTTAAAGTTTTTTTGCTTTCAAAAAATCTCCATGAAGTCCATTTTTATTTATTTGAATTGGGATAAATATTTTTATATATAAACAAACTCTCATAAAAATATTAAATTAAATTTTATCTATTAATCTGCTAATCACATTATTAGTAAAATTTTAGATTATCTAGGTCAAGTGATGTTTCTATGTTTTAATGACCCCATTTTAAAAAGAAAAAAACATCCTTATTTGATTTATTCCATCAATTAGTTTAAAACCGCTTAAAATCATTTAATCTTTGACTAATTGACTACTTGTAAGTTTAAAATGAGAAAAAAATTGCAGCTTAAAGATAAATGGCCTCTGTACTATGTGCTCAATGCGTAAAATAAGTTAGTAATGAGCAAAGATATAAATTGGTGGACTATTGGGCAGTTAATTATTGGCTAACTATTGGTTAACTGTTGGCTAAATCCTGAATTTTTGTTCCTAACAATTAGCAATTTGACACAAAT
>JASAMX010031305.1:0-16632 GCA_030248175.1 Microlaimidae sp. YZB2_3
TATTGTTGCTAAAATACGGCTCCAAGTTCCCTGCTGTGGCTCAAGAACCCGGTACCCCTACCAATACGAAGCGCCAAAAAACTAAAAACCCCAAAAAATGCGTTTGCTTTTTTTAATATTAAGAAGTATTTAAAATTTTGAAGGGAAGGGGTCAGGGTTTTAAACTAATAAATATTTGAAATATTTGAAACCGTAAAATGTATACTAGTCGCTTGCTCTTTCTCAATTTTCCTCCTACATATGATTTGCGCTGATTGTCATTGTAACCTCTTCCTACACTAAAAAACCCTTATTCAGAACTATAGTCTATAATGCAATTAAAATAATTATTAAATTTTAAACAGCGTAATCTTTAAAACTTTAATCTTTCGGAGATTAATCTTAATTTTCGTAAACAAATTATTTTATGTTCCATTTCGATATTTAAACACGACAAAATACTCGGGCTTAAGCACCTTAGTGATGACGCATGACGATAACGCTTTTAAATATCGTCGTTATACACTGACACAATAAGTCAGAAGCGTCATAAAATACTCGTGACTGTGACTCTTTTTATATGTTAACACACAATATAAACAAAATAAGTCAGAGTTACGTTGATTAATAAACTAATTTTGACTCTTTGTGTCAGAGTAACGACTATATGTAAAACCACGGTAGATGAAACCGCGTTATGGTAAAAATGGTCTACAGGAGTTTTTTTTTTGCCTACCCAAATATTGTAGTAAAAAACGCGTTTATAATAATATAAACTCAAAATGATGCCCGCTTTAATGTATAAAACGTAAATATGTGTAAGTTAGACCTAAATATTTGAATGGAAGTCTTTTTTCATAAAAGTTTTGTTATTTATTACGGCGCAACGGATTAAAATGACAGCCTTTTTTACTGCGTACAAAAGATAAATTTAGTTGCAATTGGATCTAATTTTCGGCCGAGAAGACGAAAGTGGTGTCAATATGAATAAAACCTTTTCCATTTCCGAGTTATTATTCAATCCCACAAACTTGGAGAAGCAATAACTGAAAAACCTCCCCGCTGACCAAAATCGCCCGGGCTCCTGTTAAAACATTTTCGTCATTACCGAGACACAAAGAGTCACAGTTATGAATATTTTATCGGGATTCATTTGTTCATGGTAACGACGATTTAGAAGCGCTCTTGTGGCCTTTAAGTATTTCGCGTGAGCTTGTTAGCATTCTCCCACAGTATCTGCAATTGCCAATCGCCGTATTTACTATCGAGCGGATAAACGCTTAATAGTATATAAAACAAAACGAAAATGCGACAGAAACGAATGGCATTGAGAAATGTATGTAATAATTAAAACAAAATGACTGTTATACGTAAATACTAAAAGTCGACTTGCTCAAAACTTTTTAAACATAAAAACATATTTAAAATATGACGGGAAATTAAATTTTATAATATTATTATTGTGTTTGGTTTTAAATAAGATAACATTCGAATAAGTATTTCGTCGTTACTATGGCAAAATAAGTCACATTCATTATAAAAAATACACGTATGTAAATATTATTCACTCTGTAGTTAATAGGATGCTGCTTTTTAATGAATCACAGTCAAGTGTATTTTATAATGACAGTGGCTGATTTTGCCGTAGTATCGACGATTTAACCGAAACCTTTTATGCTTCTGATACGGAGCTTGTATTTAAATTTGCATATATTGATGTACTCTTTTACGTTTTACCTATTTGTTAAACGATTTAACTACATATGTTACCTGTTAACAATGTTAGCAATGTTGCCTGTTCACAAGCTTATAACTGATTGACTATGACTATTTGCCTGTTAACTATGTTAGCAAATGTTACATTTCCGCAAGCTTATAACTGATTGAAGATTCTTGTTTTCGTTTGATATCATTTAAGGAAGAGTTGCGGATGTTAATACTGATTAAGTTTTAATTAATATTTCTTCAATCATCTATGAAGAATCACGACAGTTATTTCAATGTACACAAAGGTCTCGAGAAGAATTGAAAATCATTTGTATAAGACTTGAAAAAAATGAATAAGAAAAAAATATTCTTTTTTTAGAAAAATTGTTTTATGTTTATGTTGTTTTCGTGTATTATGGTCGTGTTCTTTTTGTTAACAACGTCATATACAAATTATTCTTCTCTGGACTATTGTGTACATTGAATTACCCGTCGTGATTCTCTATAGTAAAAAATTAATCACAAATAAAAGCGAGAGTGGTATGCAAAATTAAAAAAAATTATAGCATGTTCAATTAAATTTCCGTATCAGTAACAAAATAAGATGCTTTGTTCTTCCAGTGATGAATTAAAATATCTAAATAACTTGGTTTTTCTTGTTAAATTATAAAAAATTTATATAATAAATTCGATTCACATTCTGGCGACCCCAATTTATAGTCTATCATGGATCAAAAATAGAAAGACCGCAATAAGATCGTACTCGCGAGATGGTTAAATTTTTTAAAATAAAATAATAAACGAAATAATCCTAGTAGTTATTATTGATTTTCTTCGCGCGTACTAGATAAAACTCAAAACAATTATCAAGATGAACTTTTATTGGGGTCGCCAGAATGCGAATCGAATTTGTTATATGAACTTTTTATAATTTAACAAGAAAAACCAAGTTATTTCGATATTTTAATTCATCACTGGAAGAACAAAGCATCTTATTTTGTTACTGATAGATGGGAAAATTGAATCTGAACATGCTACAATTTTTTTTAATCTTGCATACCACTCCCGCTTTTATTTGTGATTAATTTTTTACTATAGAGAATCACAACGGGTAATTCAATGTACACAATAGTCCAGAGAAGATTTAAAAATAATTTGTATATGACGTTGTTAACAAAAAAACACGGCCATAATACACGAAAATAACATAAACATAAAACAATTTTTCTAAAAAAAACAAAAGGGGAAGCTAAAATCCCTCAGGCTGAAATTCAGGGCGTAACCGCTCGCCGTCAGGAAGAAATAAAGAATTAACGCATGAGAATAAAAATATTAAAAAAAGTTTTCAGAGATGATGTAACCAATAATTATTATTTTTCGTCAGGTTTTTTTCTTCACGTGATATTTTCTCAAAGAATGAGTGGTTACTTTACCACCTAGTCAATTTCACCCTGATAGAATTTATCTTTAGTTGTGAATATTTGTTTCTTATTCATTTTTTTTCAAGTCTTATACAAATGATTTTCAATTCTTCTCGAGACCTTTGTGTACATTGAAATAACCGTCGTGATTCTTCATAGATGATTGAAGAAATATTAATTAAAACTTAATCAGTATTAACATCCGCACCTCTTACTTAAATGATATCAAACGAAAACAAGAATCTTCAATCAGTTATAAGCTTGCGGAAATGTAACATTTGCTAACATAGTTAACAGGCAATAGTCATAGTCAATCAGTTATAAGCTTGCGGACAGGCAACATTGTTAACATTGGCAACATTGTTACCTGCTAACATTGTTGACAGGTAACATATGTAGTTAAATCGTTTAACAAATAGGTAAAACGTTAAAGAGTACATCAATATATGCTAATTTAAATACAAGCTCCGTATCAGAAGCAAAAAAGGTTTTGGTTAAATCGTGGATTCTACGGCAAAATGAGCCACTGTCATTATAAAATACACGTTACTGTGACTCATTAAAAAGCAGCATCCTATTAACTACAGAGTGAATAATATTTACATACGTGTATTTTTTTATAATGAATGTGACTCATTTTGCCATAGTAACGACGAAATACTTATTCGAATGTTATCTTATTTAAAACCAACCACCATAATAATATTGTAAAATTTAATTTCCCGTCATATTTTAAATATGTTTTTATGTTTAAAAGTTGAGCAAGTCGACTTTTGGTTGTACATATAACAGTCATTTTGTTTTAATTATTACATACATTTCTCAATGCCATTCGTTTCTGTCGCATTTTCGTTTCGTTCTATATACTATTAAGCGTTTATCCGCTCGATAGTAAATACGGCGATTGGGTGGGTATATTGTGGGAGAATGCTAACAAGCTCACGCGAAATACTTAAAGGCCACAAGAGCGCTTCTAAATCGTCGTTACCATGAACAAATGAATCCCGATAAAATATTCATAACTGTGACTCTTTGTGTCTCGGTAATGACGAAAATGTTTTAACAGGAGCCCGGGCGATTTTGGTCAGCGGGGAGGTTTTTCAGTTATTGCTTCTCCAAGTTTGTGGGATTGAATAATAACTCGGAAATGGAAAAGGTTTTATTCATATTGACACCACTTTCGTCTTCTCGGCCGAAAATTAGATCCAATTGCAACTAAATTTATCTTTTGTACGCAGTAAAAAAGGCTGTCATTTTAATCCGTTGCGCCGTAATAAATAACAAAACTTTTATGAAAAAAGACTTCCATTCAAATATTTAGATCTAACTTACACATATTTACGTTTTATAAATTAAAGCGGGCATCATTTTGAGTTTATATTATTATAACGCGTTTTTTACTACAATATTTGGGTAGGCAAAAAAAAATTTCTGTAGACCATTTTTATTATAACGCGGTTTCATCTACCGTGGTTTTACATATAGTCGTTACTCTGACACAAAGAGTCAGATTTGATGTTGTTGATGAAAAAAAAAAAGAAAAAAAAATAGAAAAAGAGAAAAAATAAACACAATGAAATGATGAAAACAGAAGAATTAAACTATGCATAAACTATGCTTAGTATGATATTAATTCTGTTATCTGATCATTAGAAGAAGAAGAAGAAAATTAGTTTATTAATCAACGTAACTCTGACTTATTTTGTTTATATTGTGTGTAAACATATAAAAAGAGTCACAGTCACAAGTATTTTATGACGCTTCTGACTTATTGTGTTAGTGTATAACGACGATATTTAAAAGCGTTATCGTCATGCGTCATCACTAAGGTGCTTAAGCCCGAGTATTTTGTCGTGTCTAAATATCGGAATGGAACATAAAATAATTTGTTTACGAAAATTAAGATTAATCTCCGAAAGATTAAAGTTTTAAAGATAACGCTGTTTACCATTTAATAACTATTTTAATTGCATTATAGACTATAGTTCTGAATAAGGGTTTTTTAGTGTAGGAAGAGGTTACAATGACAATCAGCGCAAATCATATGTAGGAGAAAAATTGAGAAACAGCAAGCGACTTATACATTTTACGGTTTCAAATATTTCAAATATTTATTAGTTTAAAACCCTGACCCCTTCCCTTCAAAATTTTAAATACTTCTTAATATTAAAAAAAGCAAACGCATTTTTTGGGGTTTTTAGTTTTTTGGCGCTTCGTATTGGTAGGGGTACCGGGTCTTTGGAGCCACAAGCAGGGAACTTGGAGCCATCGGAAATTTTTAGGAACTTAGAGCCACGAGCAATGGAAACTTGGAGCTGTAAAAAAATCATTGTTTGGGGTTGGATTTAGGCATCGCTTACATGTAGGCTTAGGTAAACGATTTAGTGATTTTTACTTTTAGCTCCAAGTTCCCGAAATACGGCTCCAAGTTCCCTATATTTCGTTTTGAGATAGTTTCGAACAATAAATCCATAATAATGACAGAAATAAAAAACATTAGGGTAACTGACTTAATTTCGGCCACCTTTTTTATTTTTTTGGATAAGTTTTTTCTGGTTTTTCCAATCGAACCAAAATTTGGTCTAAAAATCAAACGATAGCTATTTTTGTTATTCCAGTGCAAAATTTTAAAATTTCTGTTACACTTAAAGATCAGTGGAGGTTTAAAGTTTTGTTTTTATAGTGGCCGAAATTAAGGCGTGAGCCATTAACTTCGGCCACCTAGAAAAAACTGGCTATAACTATTGCCAAACTGAACAATAAAAATTTTTAAAGGTTGCAAATTTATCCTTAGGTATTGTTCTTGGTACATATAACTTAATTTTTTCCGTTTTCAAACTTTAATAGTTATTAGCAAGACTTTAAATAATTATGTCAAAACCTTAAAAAACAAGTTTTAATAACCTATATTTTTTGTTGAATTTTTATTTTTGGCTTAAAAAACGCCAAAAAAAAGTCAAACGAGCGAAAAAAATTCTTTATAAATACGGTAGTACGATGATATTTAAAAACAGTAAAAAACGGCAGGTACTTGTACCTAAATTTTAAGGTGGCCGAAATTAACGGAATCTTAAAATGCGCAGTTAGTTAAACGCGTTGCAAAGTGATTTTGAAGAAAATATCAAAATATGAAAATTAACAACTTTGAGCCTTAAATAGAAGATATTTTAAGGTTATATTGTGCTTCGTTCTAAATTTGATGCAGTTTAAACACAAAGCAAAAATTAAGAAAATCACAAAAAATTCACTTTTTGTATGAAAATGTTGATAATGCAGAATAACAAAAATAAAAAACTTTTGCAAAAACACTTTATTCAACATTAATCCAGTTACTTTTGTGCTAGTTCTTTTGTGTTTTAAAAATAAGCCAATTTTTTAACACCCTAAATTGGTGGCCGAAATTAAGGCCTGGCCGAAATTAAGTCAGATACCCTACCTATATTATTGTTTTGTTCAAAAAACACTACATAAAAATTAATTTAAAGTCAAAGTCAAAATTTTATTTCTAGAAAACCAAACAAATTTAAAATGATTACAAACAGCGAACCAATCACGGTCGCAACACATTACATATATGTGAAACAAGGTTTAATAGAAGTAACCCAAAGGCTTATCAAAAATAAGCACTAAAAAGGGCCACTACCTAGCCTGCTTTTAAAAAGTTTTAGTGAGTCTGCTGTAACTTTTGCTCTGATAAAATGTTCCATTTTGAAACAATCCTATTACAAAAAAGAATCTTCTGGCATCTATTCTGCTTTTTTGTACTTTTAATTTAAGGGCGTGTCCTCTTGTAGGATTAGGATTAAAATAGAAAAAAATCATTAGATTAATGTTTGTTTTTGAATGTATAGACACCTTGCACTGGAACTCGGTTTATAGATGAAGTATGCAATATACATAAGCGTCACCATACTGGATAATTACCGTATCTCCTACTTATATTTCGTAGTATGCAGATCAACCGATCGAAATTTCGCGCGCTTTCTATCCAGTCATCTGTATACTACGAAAGTGGGAAAACATAAATTATCCATTATGGTGACGCTTATGTATATTGCATGCTTCATGTATAAACCGAGTTCCAGTGCAAGGTGCCTATTATTTTATAACACTCTGAAAAATCAACAACAAAACGACGGTCAGTTAATTTTTGAAGTTTTAAAAATTTTAGGCTGTCTTCACAATTACACCTTTTTGTAAAGGTACGTTAATGGTGTACGTTAATTTACACCTTTTAAAAAATTTTCTAGTGAAATTCTTAATGTAAATCACGAGATGGTCAAAACCCTTCATTTAAACAGAAATTAATATAAAAAATTTAAACAATCACTTTCACGTAAAAACTTTAAAGACCTTCACATGGCAGATAATACTCTTGATCTGCGACTATAAGTTTAAAGACTATAAGTTTAAAGTTTAAAGACTATAAGTTTAAAGTTTAAAGTTTAAAGTTTAAAGTTTAAAGACTATAAGTTTAAAGTTTAAAGACTATAAGTTTAAAGTTTAAAGACTATAAGTTTATAGTTTATAGACTATAAGTTTAAAGTTTAAAGTTTAAAGACTATAAGTTTAAAGTTTAAAGACTATAAGTTTAAAGACCTTCACATGGCAGATAATACTCTTGATCTGTGACTATAAGTTTTGCGTTGTAGAAATGAAAGTGGGAGAAGCTAAGAATGACAGATCTTCACGTTTATTGGAGATCAATTTTTTTCCAAGTGCTAATTGGATGAAAATTATTTTATGGTGTCATAATGCTGTGGAAATCTTTAACACTAAGCAACTTCCGTTCAAGTGGGAGGGTTTGGACCATTGTGTTTATGGGTGAATTACTGGTGACACTTAAAATTCGTATGCAGACATGAGAAGATCAATTAAAATTGTGCGGTTATGACGGTTTTTTTTAAAACAATTAAGAACGTAGATTTTTTTTTAATTTCACCTTTTTACAAAATATAGTTCTCTAAAAAATTTGCAGTTGGGTTTCATATTGAGTAATTTGATAAATTATTATTAAAATAAGGTTTTGATTTTTATTATTAATAGAGAACCGCTTTGGTTAAAAATTTTGAACGGTTTTATTGTTAAATAGTCAATTCAATATAGCAACTATCGAGGTCAGCTAGATTTCATTCGCCTGTAGCCAATAAGCGCTGGGAACAAATCTTCAATAAACTTACCGACCGACCCCCCCCCTCCCCTCCCCCCACCCACAAAAAAACAGCACAACCACCAACCCCCCGAGTCCTTAAAAATTCTTTAATTTAGCAGAAAAAAAATCTCTCAAAATTAATTAAAACTATGAAATATAATTTTTATTTTATGAAGATTCTGACGTTCTGTAATCTTTCAGTCATTTTCAAATAAAGAAGCGATTTTCGCATATACATCAAAATCAAAGACTTTTTTTTAATAAAAATCCGAAATTAATTGAAAGTTTTCTGTCGCAAAATAGGTGTATTAGAAGTTCAGCGCTGTTTGTTGCATACTTAGTTATCTAAAATTGAAAAAATTCAACAAAAAAAAATTGTTTTTTGATATGTCATTTGATGGTGGAAGGTGTATTAGCGATGTTAGCTAAAGTTCAAGTTTTTCTACTTCTTTTAAAAAATTATAAATGAATTTATAGCAAAACAGCCGTTTTAAAATACAATAAACGCATATAATTTAAAATACGTAGAATTTTCCGTTTTTCAAAGGTAATTAACCTCAAATAAGACAATAAATAGGCAAAGTTTCGGAGCTGTCTGACGTATAAATGGCCGATATTTCGCAATTTTAAATTTTATAAAAACAATTTTTTAAGCAAACAACATCTTTGTCTATAATGAGTGGCAAATGAGTCAGGCAGAATAAATTCTAGTCAGAGCAAAATTATAACAAGAGTATATGACTTTCAAGATTTTGTTTTGGTTTTTAAATTAAAAACAAAAAAACAATCTTATTTTACGCCAGGGGCCTGTTTCATAAAGACGTTTGTAAATTTTTATTTTACAAATCTCCGCCTATTTTTTGTAAATTACATGATAGAGGATATACGACAGGGCGAATATTGATCGGTCAGCGGAGATGAAATGACGTGGCTGCGACCAATCAGCGCAGAGTAGTGGGCGGAGATGCTTCCCCTGGACTACAAGTCGAAAAACTTTTATCGTGTATTTTACAAAAAATGGGCGGAGATTTGTTAAATGATAATTTACAAAGGTTTTTATGAAACAGGCCCCAGTTGTCCGCAATATTATGTTCTGGTGCCGACATTATAACCACAGCGCATATTCATTTAGCATTGCCTTCTGTCTTCTCTGGCAGTAATGACATAATAATAACTATTGAAACCGTCAAAGCAATGACAAGGGAGATTACCAGGGCATAAGCGAAGACTTTTTGCTAAAAAATATAATTTGTTAAAATAAAAATTTTGCAAGAAAGTCTGATTATACTTATACACCCGAGGACAGATATTGTTGTGTTTTTAAAACCAAGGAACTATAGGCACCTTGCACTGGAACTCGGTTTATACATGAAGTATGCAATATACATAAGCGTCACCATAATTGATAAATACCGTATCTCCTACTTATCTTTCGTAGTATGCAGATCAACCGATCGAAAACGCGTGAGATTTAATATTCATGGAATTAATAATTTTAGATATTATTAATTTCCTCCAAAAAAAAAAAACAACTGAGACTATGTAAACAGAAGATTAAAGAGCTACAACATTGCACATAATAAAAATGATAGGTAGAAACATTCTTTTTAATTTTACTGCATAATTTTTCTTTTTCAAACGAAACTCTCTTTACAACAAACGTATTTAACACTAAAATTCCCTCACAAAAAATAAACATCCAAAAATAAAATATTTAGAAGCAGGATTATTTTTGTAGTTTCAACTTTCAAATAAGTTTATTAATAATTTTATTATGCGCAAAACTATGCAATGTTTGCATAAATTAGTGTAAGCAAATTCAATAAAACAAACGATTAACCCAGTGTTGGCCTCATATTAGCAAAAATATATAACATAATATTATTATGTTATATTTTTCATATTAGTCCTATAGTAGTTGATCTGTTGATTTATCGATTGACAACTTAGTTGACCGCTTCCCAAAATTAGAAAGCTTTTTAGAATTTTAAATAATTTTTAACCCATAGCGTAAGTTTTATCCAAAAGTTTATTTAAAATTTTGTTTTCCAATATGGCTATTTGCATTGCATAAACAAACAAAATCTAACTTGTTTCTTAGTTATCTTAAACAAATATTACATTTCTTATTTGAAAGTTTCTTCTTTCGTTCACATTATGCAGGACTCGATCTCTATAAGACATAGAAGAACTGCGTATTGATGAATGTGGATAAGTAATCAACGTCAAAAGTAAATATTTCAATTTTACAAAATAATTTATTAATGATAAAAGGGATAAGTATACATATCCATATTTCTGCTTACAAATGGTGTTTTTAGAAGTTTATTTATTTTGCACTAAGCAGGATACGCAAGTCCGATGTTACTCAGCGCTAATTTCGCAACCAAGTAATACATATAATAATATTAACAAAGTATATTATCCCAATGCAGTGTGTCTCAGCGACGAATCGATCCAGGGACCTTCAGTATGCAAGACGTAAGATCTGCCACTGCACCACAGCCCCTTTTGTTACAAATTGTAAATAAAGGTATTTATGTGAGTATATTATATTACATTATTAGATCCCTCAATGGCCCTAAAAAGAACACGCTCTTTTGTGGGTCCTCATAAAAAAATTAAATTTAAAAAAATGTTTTTTTTTGCAAAAAAATCGTGACTGTTTGAATTGTTAGACAAAGAAATCATGAATTATTTAATATATTAAAACTAAAAGGCGTAAATTTATTAACTTTTAATGAAAACTAATAGTTTAAAAAAGAAATTTAAGAAAAATAATTTATGAAGCAACTTGTTTTCTGAAGGCTCTTATCAGGGCCATTGCACGCCCTATATCTGGTGTCGTTTAGGGGTTTAACTAGGGCGCGCCCTAATTAGGGCTATAAATATGTCTAAGCAATAGATGAAGTCACTTATTATTCTTTTATTATTTTGTTATATATTCTGATGCAGCATTTTTTAAAGTTTTAACCCTAAATATTTTATGATATACTATAAAACGAATAATAAAAAATTTAGGGGCCTTCTTTCTTAATGGTGGTCCTCCTACTTAGAGCCTGTAATGACCCTTTCTCAAGGAATTACGTCTGTTTTATACTTTAAAAAAAGTTATATCTCTTGCAACATTAGAAAATTGTTGTTTCACTGAAAAAGTGGGTAGGTTTTAAAGGATAACAAAAAGTTTTTTTTTTATTATTGGAATTTACAAAATAAATGCATCTTTAAGCATAGCTTTTATTCAAAATAAAATTAATTAAATAAATTTGTTTTTGTCATAAATTAAAAAAATAAAAATAGACCTATAAAAAAATTACATCTGGCTGACGCTGAAAATTAGAATGCAGACATGAGGGGACCAATTAAAATTGTGTGGTAATGACGTTTTGAAAAAAAACAAATAAGAACGCAGAATTTTTTTAACTCCACCTTTTCACAAAATATACAAAAAATAACCAAATTTGGTTCTTAAAAAATTTGCATTTAGATTCCAAACTAAGTAATTTGATTAATAATTATTAAAATACAGTTTTTAATCTTTGTTATAAATCCGTTTTAGTGAAACATTTTGAATGTTTTTATTGTTAAATAGTGGATTCAATAATGCAAAAATCGCGGTCAGCTAGATTTTATTTGCCTATTTGATCTTTATGATTTTTTTTATAATTTTTTCTTTGGGTTATTTCAATTAATAAAACGTTTTACTTATTATTTAAATAATATTTATAAGGTCATAAATCGTGTGGGTATATAACGGTTTTTCAAAAAAATAAATTTCGTATGGGTGAAAAAGCTAGATTATGACAAACAGTCGAGTGCAGTAAAAATCGCGCGTTCCAGTAGCAAACAATCTTTTGTTACACAGAGCAAAATCCAACTTTACGGAATAAGATGGATTGTATAATAAAATCCGGGTTTTCAAATAAAAGAAAATAAAAAATTGCCTTGAAAATTACTCTAAGAATAGAGCAGGAAAAAGGGGCAATTTTTCCCTGGGCGTATGTTTGGCGGGCTAATCTGAGATGGACATTATGTGGCGCGTTCCAGAATCGTTCGTTACACACGGCAAAATCCAACTTCACGGAATTAGATGGATTGTAATAAATTCTGAGTTTTCAAATAAAACAAAATAAAGAAATAACTAAAAGTTGGCGCACAAAAAATGACACTGATACTACATAGTGATGTTCCTCGGAAATTCGAGCTCCGGAGCTCCGAAGCAGCCCCCTGAGAGGTCCGGAGCTCCGCCCTATTTTAGTACTAACTTCATGAATAATTAAAGAGTGACGTCATAGATTATTTTGTCAACAATTTTTTGTAAATCAAATTTTTTTTCTAAACTTATTTAAAATGCTAGAAATAGTCTTAAAAATGCAGATAAAGTAACTTAAAATGCATTTCAAGCTTAAATAAGATTAAAATCGATCATTTAAAAGGCGGAGCTCCGGAGCTCCCTCCGCTCTAAATGGCCGGAGTTCCGGAGCATGATATAGGAGGGTAGGAACATCACTAATTGACACACATTAAGATCTCAATAAATAAGCTTAACCTTGGTTTCCTTTCCACGATCATTTTTTCTATGAGCTTGAAACAGTTTATTTCTTATAATAGTGTAATTATCCTATATTATAATTCACAATTTATTCAGGGACCTATTTCATAAAGACGTTTGCAAATTTTCATTTTACAAATCTCCGCCTATTTTTTGTAAATTACATAATAGGGGATATATGACGCTGCGAATATTGATCGGTCAGCGAAGATGAAATGACGTGGCTGCGACCAATCAGCGTGAAGCACTGCGCGGTGATACTCCCCCTGGATTACTACTCAAAAAACCTTTATCGTGTATTTTACAAAAAATAGGCGGAGATTTGTAAAATGAGAATTTACAAAGGTTTTTATGAAACAGGCCCCAGGTTTAATTTAATAAGTTGTGTTAAATATTTACTTCCACGTTTCTTCTTTCTTCACAAAAAGTGGCTATGTAAGGGGGTGGCGGTGAATAATGTAAATTTATTGTTTCACCTGTGATATACCAAGGATTGTTAACAGAATATGCCAATTCTTCATGTCGTCTGGTGTCATTAAAACCAGGTACAGGTGAAATGGAAGAGTTTGAAAGTGGAGAACCAACTATATTGTTCACAAATAAAGCTTATACAGAAATCACCTACTCTTTGAAACATGTTACTGGTTTTGACTGCTCAAATTGCATGCTCTAACAGTAAATATATCGTACTTCGTCAACCAAAATGGTTTTTTACTGGCATAACAGTAAGAAAATACTGGTTTCGCCGGTAACCAGTAAAAAAAATTATAGTTTCAGCGGTAACCAGTAACTCAAAAAGTGCAATTGAAAATGAGTAATTAAATACTGGAAAAGCAGTCGTTCTAATATTTACTTCAATTGGTATGTTTATTGGAAACTAAACCATTCAAAAAACCTTTGTTTTGCAGTAAAATTAAACTTACAAAATATCTTAGGTTATTATTTTCGTATTACAATAAGCATAATAAATAAGTATTTATGGTATTATGGGGCCTTTTTTAATGAGAAATACGGACGTTTTAATAAAACGCCTAATAAAAATACATCAATAAAAGTACATTTACAATAAAATACTACAGTTCATTATCTGTTAGTTGTTTTTTTTATTTAAACTTATTAAACTATAAAAAAACTCCTTTACATATAAAAACTGTATATCTACACATTTAATAAGCTGTAATTTTATAAAAATAGTTAGTATTAAGCTGTTTTTGAAAATCTCGATAATAAATTAATTTCAGCAAAGCCTTAGTTTTAACAATTTGATGTTAAAATCTCCACGCGCAAATTAAACAATTTACATAATTATCTTTATTGGTATAACTACTTAAATAACATTGTACAGCTAATCCCCAAAGCAAATGAAAAAAATCTATTCAGAATTAAGTTAGTTTTTTTATAATCCTAAACCAAAAAACCTAAAACAAAAAAAGTTAATTTAAAATACAAATAAAAAATTCTTACGTCACACAAATTTCATTTTTTACGTTTTTGAATCGTTAGTAGAATTTGAAACCATCCGGAAGATTTTCGTTATGTGTGAGATAAATGTTGCAAAAACACTAGCTCTCCAGTAGAAACAAAATAAAAATAGCTTTGAACTAGAGAGTTAAAGCCAGTGCAACCATAATATTTTTTCCATTAGTTTTCAGTTTCGTTACATAAATTTTCAATTTTAACAAAAATCTCCACCGATTATTTTTGCTGTTTTGAAAAATTTTCAATTTAAATAAAAATCTCCACGAAACAAAAAACTCAACTCTCTACGAATCAACAATGTTATTACAATGTTTTCAGATTTTATTCAAAAACTCAAGCTTACTTGTTTTGCAGTATATATTGTATTAAGTGTAATCTAAAAATGCATGGTTTTAAAACAGAATAGTAAATCAGTCACTGGTTTTTCAAGTAGCAGTCGTGTAATACTGGTTTTCATTGAAACAAGTATTTATTGAATGGAAAACCAGTAAGTATGCAGTTTTAATAGGTAACTATTATTGGTTTTTTAAAACCAGTAAGATGTCTGAGAGAGTACTCTTTTATTTTTTAATAATAATTTTTTATTTATAAAATCAATATTTTTTAAAAACGTATCTGTTACATCAAAATGGTAAAATATAGTTTTGTCTTGATATTTATTACAAGTTACCCCTATTTTTTATAACTTTATGATTTTATCAATGTGACACAAGATAATAATCAAATTGTAGCTTGTCTCAATTGTACATAAAAAAGGCCAATATATAAAATTCATGATTCTCATGTTTACCAAAAGACTTCATTTATTTGCGAAAAAACTCACGACGGTAAATTCAATGTACACAAAGGTCTCGAGAAGATTAAAGGATAATTTGTATATGACGTTGATTAACGAAAAAACAAAAAAAAACATAAAACAATTTTTCTAAAAAAAACAGCTGGTTGTGCATATTTTTTTTCTTCATTTTTTCAGTTTTATGTAAATTATTTTCAATTCTTCTCGAGACTTTTGTGTATTTTGCATTAACCTCCGTGATTCTGAATATCTGGCTGACCGCAAAATCAGACTGCAGACATGAGCGGACTAATTAAAATTGGGTGGTAATATAACGTTGAAAAAAACAAAAGAATGCTGAATTTTTTTAATTTCACCTTTTTACAAAATATACAAAAATTAACCAACTTTACCCCTTAAAAATTTGCATTTGGGTTCCAAATTAAGTGATTTGATAAATAATTATTAAAATATGGGTTTCGATCTTTATTATTAAACCGCCTTTGTTAAAAATTTTGAATGGTTTTGTTGTTAAATAGTCGATTTAATACTGGAATTATCGAGGTCAGCCAGAGTTTATTCGCCTGGGGCCGTTCAGAAAAGATGCTTTGTATTCAAGTTCATAACTATCGAAGCCAGCGGAAAGAAAAAAAAAGCAAAAGAGCACGCCGACGGCCCACAAGCAAGAAAAAACCCGCGGAGGGGAATCGAGAAACGGAAAAACAAGGGCCAAGAAACGGAAACAACACAAAACAGCTCGCATGAAATAATAGGCACAGGCATAAATCTCATTCAAATAAACGCAAAGGCAGAATAAAAAGTGAAGATGAAACGAAGACCCTGTTCTAAATACTATACTCTCATCCAGTTCGTACTTTATTCTGAACCATTGCGGAATTGAATAAAAGATATATGCCATGCAAACTATGCAAATCTACAGCGTTAAAGTATTCCAGTAATTGGCCACTATTTCATCTCAAAAGAAAATACCCAGCGGAAGGAAATTTCTGAGACTAAAAAACAAGGCCAAAGAAAACAAACACAAAAGCACACAGAAATAAAAGTGCACAGGCAAACTTTTTCATTCAAATGATACGCAAAAGATCCAAAAAAAAAAGCATAAAGGATGAGTTCAAAGACAAATTTTGAAACAGGCCCCAGGGGCAGATTTCATAAAGACATTTGTAAATTTTCGTTTTACAAATCTCGCCTATTTTTTTGTAAATTACATGATAGAAGATATACGACACGGCGAATATTGATCGGTCAGTGGAGATGAAATGACGTGGGTACGACCAATCAGCGCAGAGCAGTGCGCGGAGATGCTCCTCCAGGTTTACAAGTCGAAAAACCTTTAACGTGTAGTTTACAAAAATAGGCGTAGATTTGTAAAATAAAAATTTACACAAGTTTTTATGAAACAGGCCCCTGTTGGGAATTTCGACCTTCTCGACCACTTATTTTTTTTACCAACTGATTCTATTCCCATTTTTTATTTGATCAAATTTGAAAAAAAAAAATCAGAAAAACAATCTATGGACCTGTCTAGCATATAAAGAACTGGGTC
>JASAMX010031306.1:0-15327 GCA_030248175.1 Microlaimidae sp. YZB2_3
CTCCGGGAGTGGGAAGAGGGGGTGAGCAAAGCGAGAAGCGTCCCGGACGGACCAAACCAGGGTTGATGGAAACCCTGGCTACTGGCAAAGGACACACGTGACGATCTATCCAGTCATACGCTGTTCATTTTACAATTTAACGTATGGCAGAAAAAACAGCCGGTGGCCGAAATTATGGATGGCCGAATTTAAGAAGTCAGTTACCCTAGCTTCCATCTTATTAAATTAATTATTTATTAACATATATATTTTTTTTGTAATTTTACAATTTAGAGACGTATAACTAATGATGGATTCAAATGAAACCGAAAAGTTTATTCTTATGTACCTAATAAACGATTAATCCTAGCTTTTTACAATTATCACACTTTTAAAAAACGATTTTTGGTATTTTTTATATAAAAATAGGGAAGGCCCGCATCGTGTAACTTGTAACACATGTTTTTACTTTGTTTAAATTCTGTGAAAAGTCTGTTTACAATGATTACGACTGGAAAAGTTTAAGGTAAGTATATTTATCATTACACTCTAAAACAAGAATATTATTGTAGAAATCAATTGTAGCGTTAGTGAGATATGCTCCCCTGAAAATTCCAATTTCGTTTTTTGAACAGAATTTAAGTTCATTTTCAGTGTAACTTAAAATAGTTTGCAGTATAATAATCTTTCATAATTAAACAGCACATAACTACCATACCACTGTCACGCGCACGCACGGTTGCAAAACATTGATACATGATGTGAGATGTGAAAGAGAAAGTTATTTAAAATAGTAAAAACAAACAATAAACGATTACAAAAAAACACACAATATTGCACTGGGCTGTTCTGTTTCTGGTATACTCAAGGAAAATTTAAACGAGTTTGAAAAATAATATTTTTTTTTTAATTTTTATTTTTAATCTAACGCTAAACGATTTAATTTCTCTATCCGGATAAATTCAGTTTGAAAAATTTAATTTTATCGAGAAATTTTTTGTTTGTTTTACTTTCCAAAATATTTCATTGGTGAGGTTGGTCTAAAATACTCTGTCGACATTTCCTGAGGTCCTGACATTTTTGGTTGCTTGACTACGATTATCTCAAATTTAGAGTCTAAACCCTAAAACGTTATTGTAAACTAATTCGCTAACTTTTTAAGGGTAAGAAAACTAGAACATTGCACACAAAAATAATAACGGATTAAAGTCTGTTTAAAAATGTTTAAAACAGGTGAAAACAAAAAGTTTTCAGGTGAACACATCTCGGTAACTGTATTGTACGGTTTATTTAGACTATAATTCTATAATTTATTAGACTTTTTAAAATAATAAAACTTTTGCATAAATAAATCGCACTGTTAGCGAGATACTTGCAGCTGAAACTTTCTGTAATGTACTTTGTTTTCGAACCGACTTTCGTTCCGTCCATTTATTATTCTATTTTTTTTATCCTTTTTTATTTTATTATTATACCCTGTATATCCAGAGCCACTGCCGAATGTCGATTATTCAGCGCGTCATGGACTTGCTGACTGGACAATCTCAGCACTCGTACGTTGGTTTCCACCATCCCGGCACCAGCACGGCTCTCCCCGTGGAGGCTGCGTGTTGAACTGGCCAGGCGCTGTGCTGCTGAGTGGACAAATTGTGGGGCCGTTCCGCCGCCGTGCTGGGGGTGCTGACTTGACACTGGTGCTACCATAGATGTTTTTGGTCGGGTCCGCTAGGGGGGGGGGGCCACCCCCGGGTGGAAGGCCTCAATTTTGTAGGGGGGGGGGGGTCTCAGGGGGGTCCGGACCCCCCTGGCTTTTTAGGGGGGGTCACCCCCGGGTGCGAGATTTCAAATTTAGGGGGGGGGTCAGGGG
This sequence comes from Microlaimidae sp. YZB2_3, assembly GCA_030248175.1. NCBI lineage: Eukaryota > Metazoa > Nematoda > Chromadorea > Desmodorida > Microlaimidae > Microlaimidae sp. YZB2_3. Next base: position 1,847 of record JASAMX010031306.1, read on the forward strand.
GGGTCCAATTTTTCAGCAAAATTTTTTAAACTCAATAATTTAAGTGTTTTTAGGTCTAATATTGAATTTTATGTATTAAAACAGCCTATTTAGGCCTAAAAAGTGTATTTAAACACTGTTTTTAACTAAAAACCTGTGTTTTTGACAGTAAAATAAAAAAATATACTTCCAAATTGGTCGGGAGGGGGGGGGGAGGGGGGTCCAGCCCCTTCCAGGGGGGGGGGTAGGTCGGACCGCTCTCGAGCTTGGGGGGGAGGGGGGGGCCCCCCTGGATTTTTTCCAGGGGGGGGGGTCCAAAATTTTGGCTCTAGGGGGGGGGTGCACCCCTCTGTCCCCCCCCCAAAAACATCTATGGGTGCTACTACACCAGCCGTCTGCTGCTGGTGAGATGAGCAGCTGAAAGGTGAGTGGAGCAAATTGTGCTGGTGAGAAGTGCTGAAAGGCGAGTGGTGGTGCTGGGGAAGGCGAGGACCGGTGCTCAGGCTGCGACCCAGACTGCTGGTGGATTGGGACATACCTGCTGACGGGGGCAATTGACCGTTAAGGGAGGAGTCGAGGTTCGTGGACTGAGAAAACACCCCGCTCAGCCGATGAGGGGTTGTTCGTCGAACAGACGCCGTCACTAAAAATGTTGATTGTAAAATGAATCAATAAAAGGTACAGTAATTACAGACCTGTGTATTGCTCGTGCTCCTCCGTGTTTTATTGGGGGGGGGGGGTAATTTTAAAACGGGGGGGGTGCACAGGGGGCAACTTTTTTGAATCAGGAGAAGGGCAATGAAACGGGGAAATAAGCAGGGGGGAAAGAAAAAAAAGGAGAAGAAAAAAGAAAAAAAAAACATAGGTGAGCACGGTCGGGGAAGCTAGGGGGGTGGTTAATCGGGGTAAACGAATTTTGAATTCTAGGAGGGGGGTCCCAGGGGGTCCGGATCCCCCCTAGCTTTTTAGGGGGTCAGGTCAGGTGGTGTCCAATTTCCGAAACAAAATGCTTTAAACCATTAAATGTTTAATAATAGCTTTTTTATAAGATAATACTAAATTTTATTGAATAAAAAGCGATATTTAGGTATAAAAAGGGTGTAAAAACATGAATTTGTGTTAAAAATTCACGTTTTTGGAAAAAAATTTAGTATAAAAAAAGTACCTAAAATTTTCTCGAGAGGGGAGGAAAAGGGGCAGGGGTAAAAAATTCGAAAATTTGGGGGTAGGGGGCCCCCTGGATTTTTTAATAGGGAGGGGGGCCCAAAATTTCGAGGCTAAGGGGGGTGGACTCCACCCTACCCTCCCTTGTTCATCTATGGTCATAAATATTAAAATGCTTTCTAAAAATTTTCTGCTTAGTGTAATCTTTATTTTTAGTATAATTTTTCAAAAATCTATTTTTCAATTATTATATAAATTTATAATATTGCATTAAAATATAATCTCTGTATTTACCTTTTTTAAAAATTTTCCATCAATATATTCTTTAGTAACATCACATAACTTTTCCTTCTCTCTTACTAGAACTTAAAAAGCGTTAGCTATGTCACAAAAACTATAATAATTAAATGTTACGTGCAGGGGCGTGGCCAGGATTTCGGAAAGGGGGGGGTTGTACTCCATACAAATTTTTCGAAAGGGTGGGGGGGGTTGTAGGAGGTTGTACTCCAAATTTTCAAAGTACCGTAAAAAAGACATTAAAAAAGGGTAAATTTTTTACGCTTCGCGCTAGGTGATTCTTTTTGTTGTTATTTGCATTGTTTTTTTAAGTTAAACTTCAAAAGTTTCCGGTTTAAAAAGGTATAACATTAAAAATCGTGCGATAGCACGAACAAATTTTCTAAAATTGGCTTTAAAATTCATTAAAAACATCACTTAAATGTTGTAAAAAGGTATATAAATGTCGAGCGCTGAGCGGAGCGAAGCGCGAGGAAATTTTTTAAAATTGTTCTCTTCGGACCCCCAAATTTTTACCTCCGCCAACCCAAAAAGGGGGGGGGGGTTGCCACCCCTACAACCCCCCTGGCTACGCCCTTGACAAGCACCCAAAATGGAGTCGGCAAAACACCGAGCAAAAAAAGAAAAACGGAAAAAAAAAAAACCCAAAAAACCCCAAATCCACAAGAATCTCTCCCCCCAAAAAAGAAACCCAGAGAGGGAAAAGAAACCCCCCAAAATATAAACATTATTTTAGCAATAATGATGAGCGCATTCATGAAACCGGCGTGGCTCCCGGCACTCGGTGTCCCAACATGGCGGCGTGCCCACGCCGGTTTCGTGAATACCGATAAATACTGTTGCTGTCTTTTCTCCTTACTTGTATCTCGGATCCAAATCGACGGCGCGGTTGGTGGCCTCGTCGAAAGAATGTAAAAAGACAGATTTGTGTTAAGAACCTACGTTTTTGTTGGAAATTGTATTATAAAAAAGTTCTTAAAATTTTCTCAAAAATGGAGGGGATGGGGATTAGATTGAAAATTTCAGAAGAATTCTTGAAAATTTATAGAAGGTCAGCGTGACAAAATTCAAGAATTTATGAAGGGGATCCCGGTACTTTTTTCTAGGGAGGAAGGGGACCAGAAATTACGGGGCTAGGGATGTGGACCCCACTCTGTAGACCCTATTTATCTGTACTTTACTTTACCGGTTATTTCCCATTACCTGTGTCTCAGATCCAAATCGACAGCGTGGTTGGTGGCCTCGTCGTCGGGGAAAGGCAAGGCCCCGATGCAAGAGCGAATGGCGGAGAGCCAGGATCTCATGTCCTCTGGATCTTTTGCCTCCACTATGTATTCCATAAAGTTTTCCGCCTAAATTTTATTAAGGTACAAATAATAAAACTTCTACAGCTGTGTATGTCTCTGTCAAGCCGAAAATTTTAATGATTAAATAAAAATTAGCGCTAGAGTCATTGGTGCGTACGAAGGGCGCAGAGGGTGTTGGGTGTTATTTATACCTCCAGTGAAAACTTGGAAAAGGTCGACACCCTTATTTCATTTATTTAGGACAGGGCAGGGGTACCTCGAACACCCGCTCCCAAAACTTGCAGGTTTCAGCATTCAAAAAAGGACATTGTTGCTGACACCTAAAAATTTTTTGGGCATACTCCTATAGGTACTCTCATTGATAAAACACCAGATTTAAAGAGGGTTATATAATATATATAACCGAAAATTTTTTTTTCAGGAAATCCCCCCTTTCTAAAACATACTAGTATTTGGATGTTGGATCCCCGAAATTCCAAAGGGGGAGGGGGGGGGGGGTGTTGGTTGGCTGTTTCGACAATGTTTTTAATATATCAATCCCACAATTCTAACCGCCCGCCTACGCCTACCTATGCCCTTGAAATTCGGTAGGTTGTTTTCTACGAACAAAATATCTCCTAAGCGTCACACGCATTGCATAGGTGGGCAGGAGGGGGTTGCAGGGAGGGGGGAGTTATACCCCAGACCATAGGTGGGCAGCCTCTCGGATTTTGGGGAGGGGGTATAAAGGGGGGGGGGGTCCAATTTTATCTGGGGGGTGTCTGGCAAGACCCAGAGGTTGAGGGGGGTGTACCCAAGATTTTCGCGCTGCCTTAAAATGGGCTTAAAACGCATAAAAAACGTAAAACAAGCTTATAAATGCTTTAAAACTGTGTAAAATTAAAATAAAACCTTATTGCAACTTATAAATTTTATTTTTTAATTCTTTTAATTATAATCATGTGTTTATAATTATATTCTTATAATTAGATTAGAAATCATAGTTTTTAAATAATTACGTTATAATAGAATAGTAATTTTATTTTCTTGATTATAAAGTCAAGCATTACAAACTTTTTAATCCATAATCTTATATTTAATTATAGATTATATACATATATGGGAGTAGCCAGGGGCAGTGGCGTAGCCAGGATTTAATTTCGGGGGGAGGTCTGGGGGGAGAAAAAGTGTCATAGACGCGGGGCGAAGCGCCGCCGCCTGCGCCGCGTAGCGGCGCCAGAGACGAAAATTTTTAGAAATATGTACTAAAACCTGCTTAAAAATCGTCCCCTGGTGATAACGCAAACACACATTTTACTTTATTTTTTTTACCTAATTTATATACAATTTTGTTTGATCTTCAAAATTAATATGGCGATGAGATAAAATTGTATATAACAAAACTATTTATTGCCTGATGTCTTTAAATTTTGCGTATGAATATGGTTAAAGTTATGTACACCCCCCGGGGTTAAAACGGGGGGCTTCCAAACGGGGGCCGGGACTTTTTGGGGGGGGGGGGGGGGAGCAGGGGGAAAGAAAAAAGAGAAAAGGAGAAAAAAGAGAAAAAGAAAGGAAAAGGGAAAAAGGGACAAAAAAAGGGAAATAGGATAGGTCTAAAATGGCTTAAAATACATTGAAATAGGCTAAAAACTGCAAAAAATTCGCGTTGCGTCATCATAGGTCAAAATGGCCTCATATTTTTAGGGTCTTACGGGGGGGGGGCTAATCCTCCAATAAAAGGGGGGGGGGGCAAGACCGGGGACAGGATAGGAAAATAATAGTACCCTAACAAAAATAGTACTGATAAAATAGGTGTACTATATATAAATTTATTTTATTGAATAATAAATAATATATTTTTAAATATATTTTTATTGAATAATAGGAAAAAAATGAAGTAATGACACAAACAAGGCAATAAACACTCCGCAGTAACGACACTCCGGAAAATTTTTTAGTCCCTTTATAACGCTTATAAATTTTTCTCCGGGAGGCGAATTTGGGGGGTGTCCCCGGGTACCTTAAATTTAGGGGAGGGGGGGGGGGTGTCAACAAAATCCGAAATTTTTTTTGGGGGGGTGTACCCCTCCCTGCCCACCTATGCCCCAGACCTGTGCACTGCCTCCCGGTTTTATTGGGGGGGACAGTTCCAAAACAGGGAAACAGGGGGGACGGGAAGGGGGCAACTTTTTTGAAACGGGGGGGCAATAAAACGGGGGGCAAGAGAAAGAAAAAAAAGGAGAAAAAAGAAGGGAAAAGGGAAAAAGGGACAAAAGAAAAGCGAAAATAAGGTAAAAATAGGTCTAAAATAACTTAAAATACACTTGGCGCCATAATTATTAGGGTACTTTTTTATTTTTTGGCGGGGGGGACAATAAAACGAGGGGAGGCAAATTCTCCAATAAAGCGGGGGGCATTTCCAGATCGTGCACAGGTCTAATACCCGCTCAAAAAAATCCTGAATACTACCGACATCCCGCCTAAAATGGGGGGGGGGGTCGCAGTTGGAATGGAATATTTGAGATATTCCCAAAAAAAATTTTTGGGACACCCCACCTCCAATTTCGGATCGGGTATACCCACAAAAATCCGGGAGGCTCAGGCTGCCCACCTATGCACGCTCGTTTATATAATTTCACCAAAACAAAGGGGGAGTGGGGCGGATTGCTGGGCTTCCGGCGCGGCTTTGCAGTGTTTTACTCATCTCAACCCCGAAGGCGAAAAATTTAGAAAAGAATTGAAATGTCAGTTGCCAATTGCGTAAAAATAAAATATTATTTTTAACATTCTGCTTTTAATTCTTATACAATTGGCTAGCCAGAATCAATTAATTTGGGGAAATGAAGGGGAGCGTAAGCAGACCGCTTCACGCTTCCCCCCCCCTTTCCACAGTATGAAAATATCTGGAAGGTGAAGAAGGGGGAGGCGAGACAGCTAAGATTAAGAACTGGTTATCACTTAATATAAATAAATTAACAGATAGCATAGTTTAACCAAGTAATAATAATATTTTTTTATTAAAATTTACTTACTTTTAATACAAAAGTATTTTCATGGTCAGGCGTTTCTAAAGCTGTGGTTTCTCTAGCTTCCGTTATAAGAAAACAAAAAATCCCACTTTTTGGTTTCGAGCTCTAAAATATAACTTTATAGTTGCTTTGCTAGTTGCACGATAAAACAGATCATAACTGTTGCGTTGTTACCAACTAGAAATGAAAAAAACAAACAAATATAAACACTTTCTTTTCTTAAATAATACGAATTAATTGTTTAAAAACAACATCGAAACGCATCGGGCGAAGTGCAAATCTTAAATACAACCGTCGAAGATTGCTTACCGATGTTTTTTTGTTGTTACTTTAGTTTAAATCAAGTATAAACTCGGTTTTAATTATTAACAATTTAAATGGTCTTGTACGGGAGGTGTCGAGGGATATCGAACCATTTTGAAATCTAGAAGAGGTTCGTTTAGGGCATACATGGGCACGGGGGGTTGGGGGGGTTAACCCCCCCAAATTCTGCGAAGGGAGGTTTAACCCCCCCCCCCACTCAGAAGTGGGGGGGGGAAAGTTAACCCCCACAATTTTGGAAAAATGAAGAAAAAAATGTGTTTAAAATGACTTCTAACTGCCTTCAAACTTAAGTTTTGAGGTCAAAATGAATGTTTTAAGAAATAAAAAGCTCAAAAATGCAATAAAAAGGGCTTTTTGACCTAAAATTAGCGTTTTTTACCTATTTTTCCTTCAAAATCGAAAAACGATGGGTAAAATGCACTCCAGAAAAAAAACGATATGGGTATTTTGCGTTTCTCGGATTTTAACCTCCCCCTAATTTGGGGTGTAACCCCCCCCCACTCCGGACTAACTTGCCCATGTATGGTTTAGGGGAAGGGGGACAACTGAGGAGGAGTTAGTTTTTCCACAAAGTTGATTTATATCATAAGTTTAAAAAGCGTTCAAAAGTACTTTTTTTTCAAAAAAAATCGTGTTCTTCCAAGTAAATATAGACCAAAAACAAAGACAGGGCCGCAAATTTTTCTTGAAAAGAGAAAGGAAAATTTAGGGCTATATATGTGGGAGATTGACCGACGTTGACTGTGTCTGGCACTGGCACCCATGCTTATCATTTCGTGGCTAATTAATATTATGCTCTGAATATCTTGGCTAAATTTAAGGCAAAAAATTGCTTGCAAAATCAATATAACAAGCAAAAGTTTAACTTAAAGTTGACCTAGATTTATACCAAAAATTTGGCTCGGAAAGGGGAAAGAGGGGGTTGATTGAAGATTCCTTAGGGGGGTAGGGTATCAAAATGAAAAAAATTGGGGGGAAGGGGGGCCTAGATTTTTTTCTAGGAGGGGGCTCTGAAATTTCGAGGCTTCGGGAGTGGACCATAGGTGGGCAGCCTTTTGGATTTTGGGATCCGACCTCAGAAATTTGGGGTGGGAGGCATAGGTGAGAAAGGGGGGGGGGGGGGGGCGGGGGGGGGCCCACCACCCCCCCCCCTAGCCTCGAAATTTTGGGACCCCCCCTCCCCCCAAATTTCCGAATTTTTTACCCCTGACCCCCCTCTAAATTTTGTAATCTGACAACCCCCTACCCCATCGGGAAAATTTTAGGTACCTTTTTTATACTAAATTTTCTTCCAAAAACGTGAATTTTCATCACATATTCATGCTTTTACACCTTTTTTATACATGAATATGGCTTTTTATTCAATAAAATGTAGTATTATCCTATACAAAAAACAATTATTAAAGTTATTTAGTTATGGTTTAAAACTGTTTTGCTTTGGACACCGGACCCCACCTGACCCCCCTCTAGATTTCAAAATTTCGCACCTCGGGTCGACCCCCCTAAAAAGCTAGGGGGGTCCGGACCCCCTGGGACCGCCCTCCTAGAATTCAAAATTCGATTTACCCCGGGTAACCACCCCCTAGCTTCCCCGACCGTGCTCACCTATGGTGGGAGGTGTCCCAAAAAATCTTTTTGGTGTATACCTAAAATACTTCATTTTTTATACTGGGACCCCCAAATTTTAGGGGGGTGTCCGGGGTACCCCCAAATTTAAGGAAGGAGGGTGTCGGCTATAATCGGGATTTTTTTTTAAAATCGGGATTTTTTAAGTTTAACTTAAAAAAACAGTGCAAATAACAGCAAAAAGAATTTCTTAGCGCGAAGCGCAAAAATCTTACCCTTTTTTAATGTCTGTTTTACGGTATTTTAAAAATTTGGAGTACAACCCCCTACAACCCCCCTTTCGAAAAATTTGTATGGAGTGCCACCCCCCCTCTGCCCACCTATCACAACATTTTCTTTTTTTACCTTCGGGGGCGCGTAGAACTCCAGCATAAACCCGCCGATGGTTTTAATAAGGCAAAGGCGGCACTTCTCCCACTGTTTCCCGTCCAGTTCTCTCCCGCCGACGAAATTCACCGCACCCTCTCTGACTATTTCCACGCAGGTCTTGCTAGAAGCTTTCGTCTTCTCTTTCTTAGCTCTGTACTTGTTCAGTACGCGCTGGTGGGCCCGATTGAGGCGGTCCAGGGAGCTCTCGCGGGTAGCTCCGCCCCCTCGCGCTGATTGGGCGCCCGATCGCGCGCTGATTGGCTGCTCCTCCTTGTGCGTGGCGGCGGCGAAAAGGCTCTTCCGCACTTCTTTCAGACTGGAGAATCGGCGGAGGAATTTATTTTTCGGGTGGTGGTGGAGGCTGTGGTGTCCGCCGGCGGCCAACGGGTGATGGTGCGTCTGCTGATGATCCGACTGGTTCTGATCCGAGAATTCGGAATCGCTACCGGACACGCCCAGGCAGACGCCGGGCGGGAGGGATCCGCGCTCCCCGCCCGTTTTGCTCCGCCCGTTTTGTCCCGTCTCCCGCAGACGACACTGTTGAATCCGCCGCGCCTCGCTTTCGAAGTGGCCCCGGAAGGAGTCACAAAAGTGGGCGCAGATTTCTTTTTCGGACGGATCGATCCCGGGCGTTGCGGTCGGCTCCCGGAGGCGGAGGTAGTTCTGCCAGGATTGGGCCAAATCACAAGCGGCCGACTTGGCCAAACCTTCCGCTAACTCCTCCCACCCCTGGTGGTGGCGCTCCGCGCCGGTGGGATCAGCCGCCCCGTTTTCAGCGCCCCCGTTTTTGGCGCCGCTTTTCTGGCCAGGGGAATCCCCGTTGACGACAGCACCGCATCTCTCCACGTGCTGACTGCTCGATTCGGGAAAGTCGATGCCTGAAAATAAAAAAATTTAATGTTTTTTTTTAGTTTTTTTTTTCAAATATACTGTTTTTTATGTTTCAATTTTTTTTACTAATTTTAGTTAAAAAGTTTCGAAAAAATAATAATAGGACTTTAGTGTAGTGTAATTAATTTCTGAAAGAACTAAAGAAACTTTGTCTTTCAAAGCATATGGGTTAGTTAGGCAAAGGTTTCAAAGTATATATAAAGTTTGTGTATAAAGTTACCTCCCATCCCATCCCAATGAATATAAGTGTTTTGAATTGTTTTTTTTTTACAAAGCACCTGGAAGAAAATTTTTCTTTGAATATTTTCTTCGTTTTAAATATACCATGAGCCAAAAGCCACGTGTTTATAAAAACACAACATTTTAGGTGTCCTCCAGTGAAGTAACTTCGAATTTAGGGGAAGATAAGATGCTAATCGTCCAAAATTAAATTGACGAAAACCCTTTTCTTTTAAAATTTAGATTAGTTTTAAGCTTTCAGTCCTAATAATAAATTTAATAAATTAATTAATGGGATTTTGGCTTTGGGGCATAAATTTCCAAAACAATTCTTGCCTGCGGTGGACGAAAATTTTATGGAACAAAGTTTATACATAAATGTCTAAAAAAATCTTTCAGAAATTTTTGGCCGAAAATGTTTTTTAATTTTCCTTATATTGAATTTTTTAAATCGTGAACGGTAAATAAAAAGCCACTCGGCTGTTGTCTTGCTGCCCCCAACCCGAAAATGTTATGGAACAAAGTGTATACATACATGTCTAAAAAATCTTTCAGAAATTTTTGGCCGCAAATCTGTTTTTTTTATTTTCCGATATTGAATTTTTTAAATCGTAAACGGTAAATAAAAGGCCACTCGGCTATTGCCCTGCTGCCTCAATTCGAAAATTTTATAGAAAAAAGTTTATACATACATGTCTAAAAAAATATTTCAGAAAGTTTTGGCCGCAAATTTGTTTTTTCATTTTCCCCAAAATTGATTTTTTTATATCGTGAACGGTAAATAAAAGGCCACTCAGCTATTGCCCTGCTGCCCTCAACCCGAAAAAACTAAAAAATTTTTGATAAAGCAAACCCACTACGTGTTTGCATTTTGAAACTTTTAAAACTAAAATTAAATTAAATATGCGATTATTGATGCAATCTTGAAGATCAAATGGCACGATTCAATGATGTAGGCAAGTAGCAAAATAAGTAGGTAATGAAAACAAAACTTTTAAGTAAAAAAAAGTGGGACGGTACAACACAAGTACTAAACACGTCGCAAAAATAAGTAAAAGAATTTTACTTGACGAAAATCGATAAAAAAAGGTTCTACGACAATTGACACCCAACCAAATTGACCCCCAGCGCTGTTTTAGGCTTCTCCTGAGGCCTTTAAGTTTAAGCCTCGGCATAAACCTTCCCCCATGCCCCGCGCCTCTGCCCCACCCACCTAAGCCCTGCCTAAACCCCCTAAGCCTAAGCCCCCCGCCTAAGCCCCCTGAGTCTAAGCCGAAGCCTAAGCCCCCACTTCAAAAGCCTAAAGCTAAGCTTTAACATAATATTAAACTTAGCCCCAAATATAAGCCTGACAGCCTAAAAGAGCGCTGGGGGTCAGTTTGGTTGAGGGTCGATTGTCGCGACACCAAAAAAAACATGTTGCTAGGTCAATTCTGACCTGAAGATCTCAATTTCGGGCATTAAAAAGTGATTTAACTACTTTTTAAGGCAATAAACGGTATTTTATAGCAAAAAACCACCTTTTTTGAAGGTACATTATATGCTGTCAAGTGCCTGGAGCTGGGGAACTCTTAATTTTTTGCTTTTGCAAAGTTTGAAGAGGGAACCTAAATTCCATTTAGCGTACAAACTTGTCTATTTGTTATAATAAAAAAGAGATTACTGACCGTTTGAGGACCCATTTATAATATCTGAAGCCACAGAGCCTGTTATACTTTCATCCAATATTGCCACAGTTTCGTCAGTGTTCATTGTTAGAAAACAGAATTTCAGTATTACATTTTAAACACTATTTTATAAAACAATATTCATCTTGTGTGTTTTTACAAACCATCAGGTTCATATTCTTTCCAGGCGTGGTCACGTTCGTCGCAGGGTTGCCAGGTCTAAAATGGAAAATGGGCTATTTTTTCGAGAAAAATGGGCAAAAAGGGCTATTAAAATTTTCAAAAAAACGCCAAAATTTGATAAGGGGCTATTTTTGGAGCAATAAGGGTCTATTTAAAAAAAACTAAAAATTTTCATAAGTACAAAAATAAAGACTACACACAGACATATTTCACAGCACTTTAAGCTATTTAGAGCAGTATTTAAGCAGTTCCAAAGCTTACAACAGGTTAATAAAGTTACGAGAAAAAAGTTAGCCTTGTGAGGCGGTGTCCGGAAATTTGAACGCCAGCACTTGATCGCCGAGCATTTGACCGCCAGCATTAGAACGCCGCGCACTTGAACGCCGAGCATTAGACCGCCGAGCATTAGACCGCCGCAGTATTCCATATAAATTTTATGCAAATTTTTGATTTCCGCCACCTACAGAGAATTATATCAACACAGCACTACGACAGTATAAACTCCCCAAACCTAAAAAGTTTTAGTTTTTTTTTGTCTTTGCAAAACAAACTATTAAGTATAAACTTTTTGTTTAATTTTTAGGTTTTGCTTAGGCTTAGGAAAAAATAGTTATCTGAAAAAAAACACCATTAAATATAAATTTATCATAAAAATTTAGTTTGATTTTTAGGTTTCGCTTAGGCTCAGGAAAAACAGGTTTAAATTATTAAAGAACTAACCGTTCACGAAGTTTTTTTTTTTAATTTCAAGGAAAAATATAAATTTTTGACTTATCGTTTATTGTTAAAACAACATTCCTTTGTTTACATATTATATTAAAACCATTTTTTATATTCTATTGAGTTTTTTTATTCTTGGGGGGAGTTTATACCACCTTGGCGGGGAGTTTTAACGTCCTTTTTAAAGCAACGCGTACTGCGGCGGTCTAATGCTCGGCGGTCTAATGCTCGGCGTTCAAGTGCGCGGCGTTCTAATGCTGGCGGTCAAATGCTCGGCGATCAAGTGCTGGCGTTCAAATTTCCTAGAATCGAAAAACTGTGACAGCTCCACAGCTCCCCCACCACACCCAACAAAAAAAAGAACAAAAATCCGAAAGAGCCAGGAAACCTGGAGGAATTTAGAGCCTTTTGTTGCAACAGGGAATTTGAGCAGGAAATGATAAAATGGTTTACAATAAAAACATATTAAACAACATGCAGTAATATTAAAAATAAAACATTTACATAAACATAACCATAAAATTTCTCAAACAAACTAATTCCACCACTCTGACTCCTAGACTCCGCCTCAACAAAAATTTTTATCTTGATGTCAGGTCATGCAATAGCACCCCTGGGCGCTAGGAAAAAATACATTCTGCATAATATCTTCGGAAAGAATCTCTTCTGCAAGAATAACTTTTGCAAAAATACATTCCAGTAAAATATCTTCGGAAAAAATAACTTCTCGCCGTGCGTCGCGGAAGATATTATGCTGGAAGGTATTCTTTCCGCCCTTCAAGAAATAAACCGACGAGTGAGACGCGCAGCGAAATTAAAATAAAGCAATCTTATAATTTAAAACATTGCCAACTATGCGAATTTATAAACCAAAAACTGTTTGATTGATGTTAAATTGTGCTAAATTACTACACTACGCTTTAAATATAAATTAATACACTGGTAAATTTATTAAACTAAATTACTAAATGAAAAGTACACTGGTTTGTTTAATTCTAAACTTAAAATTACTCGCTTATGGACAAATTAAAAACTTAATGCTTCTAAAAACTTAAAGTATAAAATCATACTAGTGTAAAAGGCTTTAAAAGCAAATTAACACTTAGTTTTAATTAAATTTATTTTTCCTGAGCCTAAGCAAAACCTTGAAATCGAGCGAAATTGTATTGTAATGCATTTTTTAATAATGTTTTATTAAAAAAATCTAATTTTTGTTATCAATGGTTTGTAATGTTTTAAATAATACGATTTGTTTATTTTTATTCCGCTGTGCTAAACTTTATGGTTTTGAAAACTCAGTATAAAACATTCTTAGTTAGTTTTAAATGCTTTAAAAATTATTCAAAACTTTGTTTTAATTAAATTTATTTTCCTAAGCCTAAGCAAAACCTAAAATCAAGCTAAATTGTATTATGATACATTATTAAATAATGCTTCTTTAAAAAAATGTTGATATTTTTATTATTTACAGGTTGTACGTAATGTTTTAAATTATAAAATTGTTTATTTCCATTCCGCTGCGCGCCTCACTCGTCGGTTTATTCATCCAACGTTCAGCGTTAGAAGGGCGGAAAGAATACCTTCCAGCATAATATCTTCTGCGACGCACGGCGAGAAGTTATTTTTTCCGAAGATATTTTACTGGAATGTATTTTTGCAAAAGTTATTATTGCAGAAGAGATTCTTTCCGAAGATATTATGCAGAATGTATTTTTTCCGGACAC
>JASAMX010031309.1:0-20725 GCA_030248175.1 Microlaimidae sp. YZB2_3
TAGCTTTAAATTCATCAAACTATATCTCGAAATAGAACATTCGGTAAACAATGAAACTATTACCGTTGCATATATCATAATCTCAGCTTTCGATCGCATTATACTTTTGTTAGACAAAAATTAATATCTAAGTTGATATCTAACTTTTAGTAAAAATCGTCGTAACTTTGGTGTTCTACCTTAAACTGAAATTTTATCACTAAAGCTAAAGTCTTCCAGGCTGAAATTAAGGGCGTAACCGTTCTCCGCCAGGAAGAAATAAACAATAGCGAGAAAAATTAAAAAAAAGTTTTTAGCAGTTATTTAACCAATTATTATTTAGTTGGGTCATGTGTTTCTCTGCACGTGATATTTTATCGAAGAACGAGTGGTTACTTTACCACTCATCTATTTTCACCCTGATAGAATTTATCTTTAAGTAGTATTTTTTTGTTTTATATATATAATAATAATACAAAACTTTAGGACGCAACTATAATTTTTTTAACAAAACATTTCATGAAAACTATATATCTAAAATTGAAACGATTTATGTCTTGTCCACTTTTATTTCTATAGCATTTTTTGTATACTTGGTTGCCGATACACTTGTTTGTGCCGTTAATATCAGCATCCTGCTATAGTTTGAAAGGGCTTATTAGTTTTTGATAAAATGTGAGGATTAATACTTGTCTTGTTTTTTTCTGTATGTATTGTGTGTTTAAGAGATGGAATCGAATTTTTTCTTGAAGGGAAATGGGACAAATTGGTAATATGCGTATGCGTCTTGTATGCATTTTCAGTTCTGTATGTGAACCAAAAGTAAAAAAAAGCTGATATAGTAGACGATTTTCTGTTCTGTTTAGTTTTTGTCCTGCCTGTAGTGTATTGAAACAGCGATTTTAATTGTCTTGTTTATGGTGTAATGGTTTGGGGTCCAGGCCAAAAGTTTAAAGGTTCAAAATATCTATCGACATCTTTTGTTTCTAAATTAGGCATCGTCAGGCAGAACATTAATATAAAAGTTGTTGTGTATTATATTAACTATACCTAGAAGGCAGCAAAAATTATGCATTTGTCAGCAATCAAAGTATTTGAACCTGCGAAACATAAAAAAACAAGACCTTTAAAAAACGTTTTTAGCAGAGCCACACACAAAGCTAAAATACTGAAACGGGCAACTGAAAAGAAAATCGGCGGTCGCCGGGACCGATCCGGTTCCCGTAGGGACACACTTGGGGTCACTTTCGCCGAGGAGCCCGTGGTCTTGGAACCCCAGGTCATAAGGCCCGACGAGATTATTAGAAACCAAAGTATGACCCGGCAACTTGCCTTTCCAGACCTGGCCAAAGAAGCGGAAGACCAAGAAAAATGCGGGTAAGATAGTTTCCTTTTTTTGTTAAGGGCAAGTTTTTGTTTCCTGACACGAATGAAATCACATATATAAAAAGTTGTTTTAAACTTGTCCTTTACAAAAAAATTTTAATTTATTTTCTTTTCGAGTCCATCTATGGCCGGGTTGCACCATAACTACTTAAAGTAGGATACTTAAGTAGCTGTAGATCTGTGTAAAATGTACACATTCACGGCCACTTTAAGTAGACTACTTAACTTAAGTAGTTATGGTGCAACCGGGCCCAGAAATGGAAAGATTTAAACCTTTGTTTCGACTTTTTTTATGTTTTTGTACTACAAGTGTTGTATGCTCATGCTGAAATATCACACACAGCGCTGAATGCACAACATGGGTGTGGGTGACAAAGGGTTGAAAATAATACACGTTTTTTAGCTTTGTTTCATTCGTATTATTTCAAGTACTGCATGTAATACCGATGCAGTACTTTAGATGGTACTGCATTCACAACAAAGATGTGTAATTAATTATAAATTTTATGAAGTTGTGTTAATGATGAAACTTTAGAATTTCATATTAACTTTTTATTGTAAGCGGAGCATACGTTATTCGTTTCATGGAGCTTATAAACTAGAGCCAAAGAAGCCATGGGTGGCACAGTTTTTTAAAAGTAAAGAACTTGGAAACGAAATTTTGAAACCTAATCTAGCTTATGCCTAACCTAAAACTAAACATTTGTTTTTATTTTTGGCTCCAAATTACTAATGTAAGGCTCCAGAGACTCGTACCGGCTTTTTTTAATTTTAACGGCTTTGATTTTATTTTGTTTCTATTGGATTTAAATTAATTTTTTAACGTCTTAAACTATTTTAGTTTATTATTTACCAAATATTACTTGAGCTTTTTTTCTAAAAATTGAAGGTACCTAAAACTTTGGTTTGAACCTTAAATTTAAAAAAAATGATTTTTGCTCAATACGCGATTTTTGTTACCACTGAGCTACCCAAGCCACACATGGGCACTGTTTTATAAAAGTAAATAAAATAAAATTATTTATAAAAGTCCATTTTTTTGTAAAAATTTACAAAAAAAGAAATTTATAAGAGGTTTAAAAAATATTTCAGCAAAATAGGCGTCTTAACCTGAATTTTATAAATAACATAAGGTATTGCACATACACTTACAACCTATGTTGCTTTCATTTCAAACATCCTCCATTGCACGGAAAATGCCGTAATTTAAACAAATTAATTTTAAAGGCGAAAGTCGAAATCACTTTGGTTTTTAATCATGACATTACACCGATTGTGCATGTTGCTTTTTATGAGAAATTGAATGTTTTAAAACATGTAATCGGAATTTATATTTTGAAATAAAAAATTTTCTGGCCACAGTTGCTAATATAAGTGAGCTAATATCGTCTGCACCGCCGCCGAAAATTGCAGGAAAATGTCAAATGAGAACTGCACTGAAAGAATATGGATAATGATTTTTTTTAAAATAAAATGGCGAAGTCTAATTAGGGGGAATATACGTTTATATATGAATTTATGTTTTAATACTCGGTTTAACACACGTTGGATTTAATTTTTATTTTAAAAACAAAATGTAGCCTTTTATATGCATTTTTTTAAATTTGTTTCTTTAAAAAAAGGTTACGGTCCTTTTAAGCGTCTCTTTCTTATTTAGCCTTTTTTTCATCGCTTCTTTTATATTAAAAAATTTGCATTAATTACAATATTTTTGGCAAAATCAACATTGTTAATATAAAGTTAAACTGTATGATTATTAAAGTTTCAGTGCAATACTGTAGTGCTCATAAAAATTTGTATGCGTTTCTACTTCCATAAATCCTTTTGTTTTAGCATAGGATTATATTTTTTTGTAAATATTTTTAAAAAAAATAAATGTTCCAACATTTAGGAAGCGGCGCCTTGTATTAAAAACAGTAAGCATGGAGATTTTAATTGCTGATTGGTTAGACTTATTTTTGAATCATATACTAATTTAAGATTTTTTTAATACTTCTTAATGCGGCACGACACGTTTTAATGAGGTTTTACTTGTAAAAAACCTTATTAAAAACTCAAATATTCACTGAACCGTACTTTTATTTTAATTATATTTAATATGACTGAATAGTTTACTTTTAGTTTTTATTGATTAAAAAAACGGTGCCACAAACTAAAGTCTTTTAAAACGTCACTAAAATACAATTCATCTGGTTCATCTAGTGAAAGGAATTCATCTGGTGAAAAGATGAGTTCATGTATGCAAAATGATATGATGAAAAATACATAATGATCTGTCTGTAGGTGTTTTATAAAGTTTTTTTTTGTTGTTGCAAAATAACAGCCTCCAATTTTTTTCCACTGTACTTTTTTGTGTATATTTATATCTATTTAATTACTGTTTTTAGTTGTTTATCAGTGGACCGGGAGAAAGAGGGAAGTCACATGGTAAAAGTGGGAATGTTACTGTTTTTCCTGTTTTCAATAACGGCCATGCTCTACTTTCACATCAAAAGTCAATTGCTGGACGCCGATAAGCGAGAAGCCGCAAATAATCCGCAATGACGAAATGGGACAGTAAAAAGTAAAAAAAACGTGAAAACAGAAGTCAAAATTACATTTTACTGCCTGGATGAAAACAGCGGATTTTTTAGGAACTAATTTGACAGCAGTGTTTTTCAGGTGTCTATACATACATATGAAAACAGTATCCATGTACACATGGTACCGTACCCATATGACAGTTGATGTTTCTCCGGTATTCACTACATCAGAATTTTGAAGTTCCGGCTATCATAAACTTTTTCTATATGCTCAAATCGAGACAGGTTTTTTGTATATGTATTTACGTTACTTGCTTGTCTCAAAAACTTGATTTTAGTCTGTTTGTTTGTTTGCAGAAATGTTTTATTGAAAATATTGTGTTTTTTTTGTACAAAAATGAATTAAAACGGAATGCTATGTATAAAAATTGAAATTTTTAGTCAAAAGAAAACAATAGGCAAACTAAATAACGAAATGTATTCGGGTTTAATTTTTAGGAACAACTACTGCTCCAAAATTCATATAGTTTAACACGTGTTTTAAGTGCCACTGCGTTTTAAGTGAAAGACTGTTTTTTAGACGAAGATTAAGTCAAATTGTTTGGAAGACAATTACGGAAGTCATATGAAAATATGCCATTGTCTTCTTGAGTCCCATTATTTCTTGGCATTTAAATTTGTTTGCAATTGTCTGGTAATTCACGTTCACTTATTTGTTAAGCTTTGTCTATCAAGGTGAGCATATAATTTGATAAAATACCTCGGGCCTGTTTAATAAAAACCTTTGTAAGTTCTCATTTTACAAATCTGCGCCTATTTTTTTGTAAAATACACGATAAAGGTTTTTCGACTTGTAATCCGGGGGAGCATCTCCGCGCACTGTTCTGCGCTGATTGGTCGCAGCCACTTCATCTCATCTCCGCTGACCGATCAATATTCGCCGTTTCATATATCCTCTACATCATGTAATTTACAAAAATTAGGCGGAGATTTGTAAAATGAAAATTTACAAACGTCTTTATGAAATAGGTCCCTGGGGCCTATTTCATAAAAATTGCTTGTAATTAATTTACAGCTGTAAATTAATAAACGCATATTTTTGTATTTTTAATTAAAATTATATTAATAAAATTGCGTTTAGAATTTAAAAAATTACATGTCTGTAAATTTCGTAAATTCCACAGTTACGTACGTATTTTTTAATTAATAAAAAAAAGAAGATATTAATTGCGTTTATTAATTTACAATTACAAAAATTTTTATGAAATAAGCCCCTGGGGCCTATTTCATAAAGACGTTTGTAAATTTTCATTTTACAAAACTCCGCCTTTTTTTGTAAATTACATGATAACGGATATACGACAAGGCGAATATTGATCGGTCACGGAAGATGAAATGAGGTAGCTACGACCAATCAGCGCAGCAGTTAGCATGGAAGTGCTTTCCATGTAAATTAGAGTCAAAAACCTTTTTATCGTGTATTTTACAAAAAATAGGCGGAAAATTGTAAAATGAGAATTTACAAAGGTTTTTATGAAACAGGCCCCTGGATTGATTTAGAATAAAATATTTAATGAAGTAAATTTTAAAACTTATACAGATAAAATTTATTTTAAAACTTATACAGATAAAACTTATAAGATACTTATAAATTATAATAAATTGTAGCAATCTGCATTTATTTTAACTAATTTACTAATTTTATCTTTTATAAGCATAATTCACACATATATCAACGAATATTATGGTTAACATAATGATTATTATAACTAACATGTGTTGAGAGTGTGACGACCCATGGAGGCGAGATAAGATGACGATTTTTTGAAGACAGAGAAAAAACATACCCGTACAGGTATTCGAACCCGGGTCGCTGTATTCCGAAACCTACCCGCATACGAGGCAAGTTTTTACTCCCGGTAAAGGGAAGTGAAAGGTGTTCTCTGATTGGTTAGTCGTACTAAGAAGGCGGGGATATTTTAAAAAGCATTGCTTTAATATCCAAATCAATTGCCTGCAATGTGGGTAGGTTAACCTACCCGCATACTACAGGCAACATTTTTTCCGTTGCTACTATTAGAAGTCTTTGTAAGAAGCGTTGTTTTAATGTCCAATCATATGTTAATAATGTGGGTAGGTTAACCTACCCGCATAATAGGCAACTTTTTTCCTTTCGCATAATAATTTTGGACGCATTTTTCCAAACCAGAAAAATAATTTTAAAAAAAGCCGGCAAGAAATTAACTGGCCGACTGCCAAGAATATTGTAAACAATACAATAAATAAAAACAGGGCTTGATACTTACAAAAAATAAAACCAACATTTTGGATACGCCGCAAAGAAAAAGGACAAAAAATGCTGACAAGCTTGCTAAAAAAGCCACAAACCCTAACTTTATGGGTCCATTTTTACAGGTGGGAACGTCAATTGGGGTTGCAAAATCATACAATAAAAATGGATTATGGCTCAGCATGCCAAATACTCGCAAAATGTGGACGCATACCTACAAACTAAAACCTATGTCATTGAGCCAATACTGGGAACTCTACCAAAAGGAAGAAGAGACTGCTACTCACTTTCTTGAGCAGTGCTATGCACTGTCAGCAATAAGATTAAAAATCTTAGACACTGACCCCTTGGATGCAAAAACAGTTCAAGAGGCGTCTTTTTCTGATTTTAAACGATTCATAAAAGAATCAAAGCTATTTAAGAAAAACCACCTTAGGTGGTTCCAGGGTAGTGTGTAATGAGCCCAGAGCAGGCTTGAACACTAGTTTCCCTGTAACCAAGTAATCGCTTTTTTTACTATTTATCTGTCTAACGGCACAATCTTCTCTGTATAAACTACAGGGTGCGCCGACGCAAATTAAATATTATAAAATCTGTAACTTTAATTAAACTTAACTAAAAACGGTAATAGCTTTTAACAAAACTGCAAAAACAAGTTGCTCAGAATGTGACCTAGTGTCCTCAAAATAAATTACTGTCAACAACTCACTCCAAATTTCATCCATTTATTTATTGATGTTTCCTCCCAGCGCAAACGGCGCGCCAGTCCCTCGATAAACTAAGCAAGCAATTATAACTTTATCAATCAAACCCAGGAATTTTTTAAAAACTTTTTGTGAAATTATTGTGCAATATTCGAAAATCGAAGTTTGGATATGCTACTATCTAACTTTCAAATAGTTTAATTACAGTGTATTTGCAATATTTTTTGTTAATAAAATTGCTATGATATCTGATCACCTTAACCCGCTGTGAAGTCAGCTGTTTGTAAAAAGCATGGTTCAGCTAAAAAAACAGCCGATAATTTGGCTTTAAACTGGAACAAAAGAACATCTCGTGGTTATAGTAGAACAAATAGCCTTCTTGGAGCTGTATTTAAATAGCGTGCAAAATAACGCATGACTAATAGAAATCACAGAGTTCCAAAACAATTGAATTAAACGGTCACGATCCGTCCAGATTATATTTCGTTCAACTGTCCATTGTTTCGTTGTATTGTCATATTAAATATGCCTTGGCTATTATTATACAGATATATTAGCTCTGGCTGCGTTTAAAATAAAGTTTTAGTAATAAGCCGACTAATCCTTTTACAGCTTTGTCGCTTACGGTAAAAAATTCAAGTGGAAGTTTGAATTTTTAAATAAGAAAAGTGTTTTTTCCAGGCTTTTTCCTCAGTACAGGAATTTTTAAATCTTAAGAATTTAAAAAACAATATCTCTTAAAATAAAAACTGAAAAACTACTGTTCACGACCAAATAAATTTAATTTTGTCTTCTGGAAATTTAAAAATAAAAAGTTTATATGTTTTCTTGACAATGCTTAGGATGAAAAATCTACGTTTAATGGTCTTCACATCATTTTTATTGCCGATTTCTGCTCAAGTAAGCATTTAAATCGGAAAATTTTGGTTTCAATAAAATTTAAATAGCTGTCTTAAATTTAGAAAACAGTTTTTTATGAAAAAACCTAAATATGAAATTAAATTATTATAATTTTTACGTAAGAAATAAATTGTCATGTATCTAAATTTCTCAATTCATTTACTCAACATTCCAGGATATTTAACATATTGTTATTTGATCAAGAAAGATTATTTAATCAAGAAAATTTTGAACCAATTCTTTTACAGTGCTACTCAAACTCAGTCACTAAATAAAAACTTCAGAACTTTTAAAGTATTTCTTGAAAAATATGCGGAATTCCGTGGTGTATTCGTTAATCCTGTAATAAACGTCGCATTTTCATAATCATTACTCATTTTTTTATGGCTTGACTACATCCTTTAGTGCTTTCAAAATGTGTTTAAAACGAAAGAATACAAAATGTGGTAAAAACTTCAATGAAGTGTGAACTCAAATTTTCTGTCCAGTTATTGAGGTGGTCCAAATATTACTTGCAATATTCATTACGTGTAGGTACTAAATATGTTGGATTTAGGTCCTATTATCCAATCTTTCAAATGGGTTCAATCAATGCAGAAAAAACAACCAATGTTACTCCGATTGTTGTTTTTTTCCAAGTAACTCGGCTTTTGGAATTTGTATTCCCAAAATAGCCGGAATAACGAAAGAAGTAAGTAAACAATAATTTATATTCACTCAGTTAAAAAAAATTTAAAAAAACAGCTTGAAAATTGTTGTTGTAAGCAAAAACCTTATAGCCTTCCAAGAGCCGGTCCACTAAACTCGTGCTGACTAGGTGCTATGTTAGCACGTTGTTTAAAAAAACTCTTAGTAATGTTTAATTTCTGGGTTTTTTCTCGAGAAACCTTATTAAACTCTTTGTCTGCATGGCATCAGGAGCCGGTCCACTAAACGCGTGCTGACTAGGTGCTATGTTAGCACGTTGTTTAAAAAAACTCTTAGTAATGTTTAATTTCTGGGTTTTTCTCGAGAAACCTTATTAAACTCTTTGTCTGCATGGCATCAGGAGCCGGTCCACTAAACGCGTGCTGACTAGGTGCTATGTTAGCACGTTGTTTTAAAAAACTCTTAGTAATGTTTAATTTCTGGGTTTTTCTCGAGAAATCTTATTAAACTCTTTGTCTGCATGACATCAGGAGCCGGTACACTAAACGCGTGCTGACTAGGTGCTATGTTAGCACGTTGTTTAAAAAACTCTTAATGTTTTAATTTCTGGGTTTTTTCTCGAGAAATCTTATTAAAATCTTTGTCTGCATGGCATAAATTGATATTTTATTAATTTTATGCATATTTGATATAAATACAAGCTAATAAGGCAATAATACCTAGTTAAGGGTTAGAAAAACTCATCACTAGGGGTTAAGGCTTTATTAGCTTTTATTTAAAACAAATATGCAAAAGAACTGTGTAAATATTAATTTATCCCATTTAAAAAGAGAGTCCCATAAGATATTTTCAGAAAAAACACCAAAATTAAAATATTCTCAAGAGTTTTAAACAACGTGCTAACTTAGCACCTAAAGGTAAACCCAACGTGGCTGCAACAGTTGTTCGTTAGATTAAAAAATGCCCCCAATAACCACTCAAATTACGAAAATCTGACCCCATTTTATCAAACAAATACTCCGTATTAAATCAAATCTAATTGGCTGATAAAGTGACGTCAGATTCTCGTAATTTGAATGGTTACTTAATGGGACATTTTTTAATCCAACGAACAACTGTCGCAGCCACGTTGGGTTTACCTTTAGTTAGCACGCGTTTAGTGGATCGGCCCCAGATAGCTTTCGGAACTTGAATCCGTGAAAATGAAAATTTAAAGCCTAAAACAAAATATATTTTATTTATAAATTTACATATTTATTTATAATTTACGAAGGCTTTTACATAGGGTTGTAGCGATTTAAAAATTTTGGAGCCAAGTTCTCCATTTCAGCTTATCAGCAATTTCATCAAACCGAAACTTTTACACCAATGTAAATTTTTTCTTGTTTAATTTTTTGCTTATAATTTCAAAGCAAAGTACAATATAGCTACAACAATAACCAATAGATTTTCAGAATAACACAATTTAGAGTTTTCAATATATTGTATAGTCCCACGAACTGGTGAAATAATATTTCCTAGCTACTTTTGTTTTTTTTTAACTTTTAAAATTGCGACCACTCAAAGTAGAAACTGAATTAATCTTGGGGCTGAAAAACTTAAAAAAGCCAAAATTTGTTTAAAATTTTTACGCAATTCGATGTTCCTATACACAAAGAAACAAAGCATACAAAACACATAATGTGATAAATAAAATAAACATGTAATGTGTTAAAAATCAAAATGTATAAAAAAGGTTTTTTCTGAAAACTCCTTAGAATATTCAGAAGAATACTTTTCTGTTTTTAGCTCTGCCACCAACCATCATATACCAGTATTCAGCTTAAAGCCAACGAGGAACTCAGCTTTAACTCTGTATATCGGGATTCTGCGGAAACAAATCCAGCTTCATTATCATCATCGGTTACGTTTAAACCCTCACAGTGTTTAATTTTGATCTAAAAAAAATGTATGATTCCTTCATTTAAAGGACAAAATCAAAAACTGCTTTTTTAAATATTTTAAAAAAACATTTTTGGCATTTCAACCTATAGAAAAAAAAAATTTAAAAAACGCTTCTGGAATGCCCAAAATTGAGATTTTGGTTTTTTCCTTTGATCAATTTGGACGAATTATGTCCCGGTCTTAATTGTATTCTTGTTATTCCTGTGGTACAGTGACAAAATGTAGTCGGAGCCTGATAGATCTCCCAAAGGAGGAAACCTTTTGTAATATAAATATTTTGTTATAATGGGCGTTATTTAGTTACACAATTATAGTTGAGTTTGTTATAATGGGCGTTATTTAGTTACACAATCAAAGTTGAGTATATTGGTTTGAGATGAACAAATTAAAGCAAAACTTTCCAGCGCTCTATAGGCTAACGGAAACTTTTAGATAAATAAATTTAAAGCTTGTTATTTTATGTTTTCCTGGGCTACAATCACGGTATAGATTTAGGCTATAAGCGCACACTAAATTTCAATTTATAAAATTGCAGATTTAATCAATTCTGAGTAAGGATTTTTTTAATTTTTACGCTTGAAATAAATGTGAGTGAATCCTATTTCCTTCCAATTTTCAGACTAGACGTTTATTGAAGTTTAGTTTACACTTGGTTCATAGTTTCCAAAGGTCATGGAAAGGTTCAGTTCCCGGAAAATCAGTTGTTTTTCAATTTATTTTTTTGGTACTAATTAGGTGCTGTTCCAATTAAAATTATTTTGCGATAAACCCAAAATTTACACCAAAAACACACACACTATTTGTTTAACATTTAACGAGTGGGGCGTTTATACTGTATGTTAATCAACATCAGGATTCCATAAACTCAGCTGGTCCAAATGCTATGTTATCAAATCAAGAAAATCCTAGACAATTTTCTCTCCAGAAAAGAAACCACATTACACAACATTGTCATAAAATAAACGGAAAGAACACACAGAGCCAAACGGCTGCTTACATTTGTCGGTCAAATTTAGTAAAATATTTAAAACTGAAGTTTTCAATAAAATTCTTAAATCAAGAAAGTGAACTAACTCCAACCACATTTTGTGGTAATAAATTTCAATATTTCGCAGTTCGCGAAGCATAAGAACGAAACAAAAAAATCACATTTAGCACGTGGTAAATCTAATTTTTTATTATGATCGTTTTATTCCTTTAAACGTAGCCCACTGAAAAAATTTTGAGAATTTTAAATCATTCAGGTTGTTAATTATGCTAAAACACATACTAAGATCAAAGCGAATTCTGCGGGTTTCAAGTGGATCAAGATCAAGAATTTTTAAACGGTCAGTATAAGATGCGTTCGAAGGGAGATTACACCTTAAAAAATTCCACGTGTGTATTTTCTTTGAACGCTTTCAATTAAGTCTATATCTTTTAAAAGATAAGGTGACCAAACTTGAAAATTGTATTCAAGTATAGGTCTAACAAAAACCTTATAGGCTTTGACTAGCGCATCTAATTTTTTTGTTTCAAAGCAACGAAACAAAATGTTTGAAACTGAAAACGTTTTTTTGGCGATATTCTTGCAATGATTAGAAAATTTGGTAGCCGATACAAGAAATTCTAAATCTCTAAATTCCGAGTTTGAATTTAATTTGTGATTTTTAATATACACAGGAAGCACAGGGTTTTTATTCCCTATATGCACTACACAGCACTTATGATAAGCAACTTGAAGCTGCCAATTTTCACTCCATAAAATTAGTTCGTTTATGGCGTTTTGAAGAGATGTATTTTCTTCATATGAATGTCTGGAGTGGTATAGCTTTACGTCATCGGCGAATAATTTTATATTAACGTTAGAGAAAAGACTACATAGGTAATTCGTTAATAAATAATAGAAAAAGTAGGGGACCTAAAACGGAACCCTGGGGAACCCCGGATGTAACATTACGATAGGAGAAGCTTTCATTACCGATGATCACTTTTTGTTTTCTATCGCTCAAAAAAGCCGAAATTCAGTGTAGTAAATTTCCAGTATTTCCGTAGTAATTAAGTTTGCTTATTTACTTAAGTTTGTTTGTTTGTTAGTGAAGTAACATAATTCTTTCACTTAAAATTTTTAGTGGCTCGACAGAACTGAAATCTTGAGCCATGATTGATTATAGAAAATAATTCTTGAGGTGAACTTTGTAAGGTAAACTGAAAAATATTTATATTGTTGAAGAATTTTCTAGAAACTTCTAAAAATCTATCTAATTATTGATGTTAAATTTTAGCTTGAAATGCGAAATTCATCGCTGAAAGCGCCGTTTCTTGAAATAATAATCAAAAAAAACAAAAATTTGCACAAATTAAATATGAGCTCAAGTGCGAAAAAATAATCAAAATCGCAGCGCTCTTGTTTGGATTATTTGTACCTACCTTGAAATATTTGGACCTACATAGTGACCTTGGATTATTTTTCCCTAGATTTGGATTATTTGGACCTATTTTCTTGGATTATTTGGATCTTGGATTATTTGTTCCTGCACCCAGGGACGTATATATACAAAAGCAATAGACACATTGCATTGAACTTGTATGCACCGAAAGCTAAAACTAAGATTTAGTTTAAACAAAAATTAGCTTACAATAAACCACACAATTACTTTTTTCTAAATTAGGATTCGAGACTTCTAAACGAAACGAAGAGGGCATTATGAATTTATAGTTATGTTTTAACACTCTCTTAATCTCTTCGTCTTTTCCTCACAGTGCCCGAACGCAATAACACAGTTGCTGGTTTAGAACACCATTTTTGTGTCAGTAAAATAAAAAAATTGCACAAAAGACACGTCACGAGAACTTAAACTTTGAATTTTATAAATTTTTCTTTAAAGAAATTAAAAATTTTTCATTATTTTTGATTACTACCTTGAAAGGCATGCCCATTTTATCTGTAATTATTACTTTGTTTTGCTTGAATTGTGTTTTTTTACTTTGGGTTATCTAAATTTACCAAATTAAAATAAGTAAAAAATTCTTTATATTATTTTTTGCCTCTGTTCAATCTTAATAATAATTTTGTACTTCTTGCCATCTTGTAACAAAGTTCCAACACAGCTTAGTAGAGTATAAGAGTATTGCTTCAGTACACTGATATGCTCCATACACAATATGTAGGAGGAAGAATGATTTATTTTTTGAACTTTAAATAACCTTTTAAAAAATTAATAAAATAGCGAATTTCGATTTTCAAAGTTAGCCACTCAAATTACAATAAATATTTGTGATTGCGAATATAAAAAAATTTTTACTGTTACTGTTTACAATGATTTGTAAGCAAATTTACCTTGGTCCCAACAGTAGTGCAGACTTCGGTGTCGCAACAGGACGTGCCACAACAACACCCACTGTCGCAACTGCTACACGAGTACACATAAGCTCCGGTGACAGTAGAACCTCAAAAAAAAAAAGTAAAAATAACTGTAAAAAACGAAGCACACAAGAATTTCTATACAGCTTTCCAATACAAACACACACCAAAAGCAACGTAAATTTATTTTTTTCAAATTTTTATATGCTAATACTTTATTATAAAAATAACCTTGACTAGCCACCGTGACAAGTTGAGGCGGTAAAGCCGGGAGAAGAGATGCTTGGTAGCGGCGGTTACCTTCAGCGCCCGTGGATTCCGTACCTGAAACAACCAGATCCACTGGATAGACAATATTGGTTTTGATGTTGGCGTCGTTTCTTTTGGGAGTAGAAAATTGTCTAGGATTTTCTTGATTTGATAACATAGCATTTGGAACAGCTGAGTTTATGGAATCCTGATGTTGATTAACATACAGTATAAACGCCCCACTCGTTAAATGTTAAACAAATAGTGTGTGTGTTTTTGGTGTAAATTTTGGGTTTATCGCAAAATAATTTTAATATTGGAACAGCACCTAATTAGTACAAAAAAAATAAATTGAAAAACAACTGATTTTCCGGGAACTGAACCTTTCCATGACCTTTGGAAACTTTGAACCAAGTGTAAACTAAACTTCAATAAACGTCTAGTCTGAAAAATTGGAAGGAAATAGGATTTGATCAAACATTGATTTCAAGCGTAAAATTAAAAAAATCCTTACTCAGAAATGATAAAAGCTGCAATTTTATAAATTGAAATTTAGTGTGCGCTTATAGTCTAAATCTATACCGTGATTTTAGCCCAGGAAGGCATAAAATAACAAGCTTTAAGTTTATTTAATAGATCTAAAAGTTTCCGTTAGCCTATAGAGCGCTGGAAAGTTTTGCTTTAATTTGTTTATCTCAAACCAATAAACTCAACTTTGATTGTGTAACTAAATAACGCCCATTATAACAAACTCAACTATAATTGTGTAACTAAATAACGCCCATTATAACAAAATATTTATATTACAAAAGGTTTCCTCCTTTGGGAGATCTATCAGGCTCCGACTACATTTTGTCACTGTACCACAGGAATAACAAGAATACAATTAAGACCGGGACATAATTCGTCCAAATTGATCAAAGAAAAAAACCAAAATCTCAATTTTGGGCATTCCAGAAGCGTTTTTTAAAATTTTTTTTCTATAGGTTGAAATGCCAAAAATGTTTTTTTAAAATATTTAAAAAAGCAGTTTTTGATTTTGTACACACACACACACACACACACACACACACACACACACACACACACACACACACACACACACACACACACACACACACACACACACACACACACACACACACACACACACACACACACACACACACACACACACACACACACACACACACACACACACACACACACACACACGCACACACACACGCACACGTACACGCATACGCGCACGCGCGGACAAACACACACACACACACACTCACATTACGTCTATTTATTTATATATAGATATTTTTTATTTTAAATATTATTTTTGCGCAAAAGTTAAAATTAAATGAAAAAGTTATATTTTTATGTTACTTTTATTCAAAACTAAATTTATAATTTTACGACAAGTTATCGTTCATACGCTTTAAAACGGTGAATCAATAAATTTATTATTGCTAATAAAACAAAAACTTACAATAAAAAGTAAAACAAAGTTACGTTTAAGTTAAGATAAAAAGTTTTCACTCACAATAATTAATAAGTTTTGTATCAAATTAAGTCGTTAGAATGTTTGTGTTTTTATATATATATAATTCTTAGGTCTTACTTCAACAAAAATTATATTTATCGGCTTTTAAGTGGTCTATAACAGTTATTTTATTTAGAATGTATGGAGATTTGACAGGTCGATACGGTCTTATGGACATTTCGGGTCAGCTGGACATTAGAACTGGAGGAGTGAATTTCGCAATTACTAACGTATTTAATATGACAAAAGGTACATCCTGTTATTTAAGCTGTCTTTATTAACGTCATAGAAACGTATCTATGTATGCTTTGAGAATTTTATTCAACAATTTCATTAAATAACTTTAAAAAAAATTAATTTGTTTTATTTTAATGTAGAACACCAAAGTTAGATTTTGACGGCAGATCTTTTCTAATTAATTTGACCTGCTTATTTAATTTTCGACATTCTTTTTTCTTAAAAAATTGTTATCGTCCACAATTATTAAATGACACCAATAAAATACATGTCAAAAATACATTATAATATGATAAAATTCATTACCAAAAATATTCTATTTTTTTCATTTTTCATTTAGCGTATCTTGAATAAAGAACACTTTTTTCATAAAATAACTAAAAATTAAAAAGAAAATTTTTTTGACGTAAAAAAATATTAGCCTGCAAGAGACTTAAACCTACGGGTTCGAGGATCCGAGTCCGAAACGTTAACCACTTAGGCTACTGGCCCATCTGATGTATTCTCTAGTACATAAAAGATACTTTTAAACAAACATGTCGAAATGTAGTTTTTCGGCGTCAAATCAAAAAAAAATTAAATGAAAATTAAAAAAATTGATTCGGTCAGATTTTAATGAAAGTTTGGAAATAGTTAGACAAAAGTCTAATGAATACTTTGAATTGTATTTAATTAAAAAACTAATTCAGGATTTTTTTATTTGATTTTTCTTTTAAAAACATCAATTTTTTTTAATTTTCTTAAAATTTTGAATTCATCAGGTTCTCGAAAAACCACATCTAAAAGTTGTCCCCTATTTTTCGTTAATTTTTTATAAGATTGCAGGAAAAACTGAGCGAATCAAATTTTTTAAATGGCCAAAAACTTTTTTTGAGCTTTAAATTCATCAAACTATATCGCAAAATAGAATATTCGGTAAACGATGAACTATTATCGTTGGATACATCATAATCTGAGCTTTCGACCGCGCTATACTTTTTTCAGGCAAAAATTAATATCTAAGTTGATATCTAACTTTTAGTAAAAATCGTCGTAACTGTGGTGCTTTACCTTAAAACTCAGAGGGTTTGTTACTGTTTTTTTTTTAATTTTTTAAGGCCATCAGCCGAACATCGCCAGTATAAGTTGCGAGTCGTCTGTACGGGATATTGATATGGCTATACACAACGGAGGACTATCTGGTTTCATTATAAACGTTTTCAAAGGTTTAGCCATTGCCCAGTTAAAGCCGCAAATTGAAGAAATATGTCGATTAGCCAGAAAGGCCGAATACGGCTCTAAAGTCCCACACTCCGGCTCTAAAGTCCCCTCGCTCCGGCTCTAAAGTCCAGTTACCGTCAGCAGTTGGCAAACACTAAGACTAAATTCCACCGACTCCGACTCCGTCCAAAATCTAGGGTAGGGGTAAAACCCGGACCACCCAGACGGACTGACGGAAATCGAAGGGGTAAAACCCGGACCGCCGGACCGTCAATAAACGCAAATATCTCAATAAATACTGCATAAAATTATGAAGTAAACACATTAAATTGATGCTTATGGCATTCTACTAAATATGTAACAGGTTTTAAAAGTTGGTTTTCTATATATAAAAAAATAAAATCTTCCGGGTTTTTAGTTCGCATGACCAAGTTTTTAAGGGTGCAATTTTTCCAATTTCGAAGTACATTAGCTCAATCAAAACATTTATTTACAATAATTAGCTACAATTCTATATAATAAACTATGTTTATGGTTAAATGATCTGTAAAATACAGAGTTATTAAATGGTTTCTAAATACACCTTAAATCAAGACTTGAGGATCTACTGTTCATTTTTTAATTTGAATACAAAAAAACGGCCGCGCGTTCAAACGATAAAAAATACTGCGTATTTAAAAATTTTATTTCAATTTATATCGCGAACGAAATATTACTTCCATCATGAGTGTTGGAAAAAAAGCACTAGCAGTTTAATACAGAATTATATTTACATTTTTAATTTCAAAAAGTTTAATTTTAATTTATTGAACATATTTAATTTTACTAATTCATGGAAAATGAAATTTCGGTAAGTGTAAGGTAAGGTAAGTAACTTTTGGTTAATAGAATAAATAAACTTACGGTAAGTGTGTCAACAAATACCCGCGTCAAGGAAACCCGGAAGATTTTAATTTTTTTAATATAAACAAAAACACAAAAATAAGCAAATAAACGTGAAGCATGTGATCTGGAGATTGCAAAAATATTTTTATTTTTTATAGAGCTTATGTATTTCTTGAGATATTTGCGTTTTTAGACGGTCCGTCAGTCCGGGTTTTACCCCTTCGATTTCCGTCAGTCCGTCCGGGTGGTCCGGCTTTTACCCCCATCCCAAAATCTACCGTAACCTACCGTAATAATTAACATTATGCAAATTTTGTCTTTGTTGATTTAATGACGCTATTTTGGTGCATTATATCATTAAAATTAGTCAGATTTTGAGTTGTAAAAGTTTTTAATATCTTCTAACATGATTTTTAAAAACCTTTTAATGTCCGGAAAGAATATTTTCGGTGTAATATCTTCCGAAATAAATATTTTTTGTTTAAGCCGTAAATTATACGGCATTTTAAAAGCTTTTAAGCTTTTTTAGACTTTTATCTTGATTTTTTAGGTTTCGCTTAGGCTTAGGAAAAATAAAGTTTTCTTTGTCTTAAATTTTGTTCTGAAAAATATTTCTAATATTAAATATCTAGGGTATTTATTATAACAAACGTTTAAATTTAAAAATAAAAACCATCTTAACCCTTAGCCAAACCCTGAATTCTAATAAAAAAAACACCTTTAACCAAACAAATCAAAACAAGAATCTAATCATGTTATTGGACTAGAATAATAATGCGAAGTTTATCAATTTCCCGAGATTAACTAATTATATTACTTTTTAAATACACTAATTTTATGGTTTTTAAACTTAATTTAAAGTTTTTTATAGTTTAATGCTGTTAAAGATTATAAATTTTACAAAATTTACATGTAGAAAGAGCTAAATTGACTCAAAAAACATTCAAATTTGTTAATTTTGTTTGAGTTTCTGTTGATTCCGCCTAACCTGCACATCAATATGTAATTTACAGAAATTTAAGGCGAAGTCGGAGTCGGAGTCGGTGGAATTTAGTGTTTGCCCAGCCGTTAAAGTGGCAAGCACTAAAAGACACCTACCACACCCACTACGGTGTCCGGAAAAAATACATTCTGCATAATATCTTCGGAAAGAATCTCTTCTGCAATAATAACTTTTGCAAAAATACATTCCAGTAAAATATCTTCGGAAAAAATAACTTCTCCCCGTGCGTCGCAGAAGATATTATGCTGGAAGGTATTCTTTTCCCCCTTCTAACGCTGAATCCTCGATGAATCGGTAACCAACGAGTGAGGCGCGCAGCGGAATGGGAATGAACGAATTTTATAATTTAAAACATTACGCACAACCTGTTAATAATAAAAATATTAACATTTTTTTTAAGAAGTATTATTTAATAATGTATCATAATACAATTTAGCTTGATTTTACGTTTTGCTTAGGCTTAGGAAAATAAATTTAATTAAAACAAAGTTTTTGGAATAACGTTTAAAGCATTTAAAACTAACGAAGAATGTTTTATACTGAGCTTTCAAAGCCATAAAGTTTAGCACAGCGGAATAAAAATAAACAAATCGTATTATTTAAAACATTACAAACCATTGATAACAAAAATTTGATTTTTTAATAAAACATTATTAAAGAACGCATTATAATACACTTTCGCTCGATTTCAAGGTTTTGCTTCAGGCTTAGGAAAAATAAATTTAAGTAAAGAACTAAGTGTTAATCTGCTTTTAAAACCTTTTACACTAGTATGATTTTATACTTTAAGTTTTTAGAAGCATTAAGTTTTTAATTTGTCCATTAGCGAGTAATTTTAAGTTTAGAATTAAACAAACCAGTGTACTTTTTAATTTAGTAATTTAGTTTAATAAATTTACCAATGTATTGATTTATTTTAAAACCGCAGTGTAGAAATGTAGCACAATTTAACATCCAATCAAACTATAAAAAACTTTAAATTAAGTTTAAAAACCATAAAATTAGTGTATTTAAAAAGTAATATAATTAGTTAATCTCGGGAAATTGATAAACTTCGCATTATTATTCTAGTCCAAGAACACGATGAGATTCTTGTTTTGATTTGTTTGGTTAAAGGTGTTTTTTTATTAGAATTCAGGGTTTGGCTAAGGGTTAAGATGGTTTTTATTTTTAAATTTAAACGTTTGTTATAATAAACACCCAAGATATTTAATGTTGGAAAATTTTTCAGAACAAAATTTAAGACAAAGAAAACTTTATTTTTCCTAAGTCTAAGCGAAACCTAAAAAATCAAGATAAAAGTCTAAAAATGCTTAAAAGCTTTTAAAATGCCGTATAATTTACGGTTTAAACAAAAAATATTTATTTCGGAAGATATTACGCCGAAAATATTCTTTCCGGACATTAAAAGGTTTTTAAAAATCATGTTGGAAGATATTAAAAACTTTTACAACTCAAAATCTGACTAATTTCCATAATATAATGCACCAAAATAGCGTCATTAAATCAACAAAGACAAAATTTGCATAATGTTAATTATTACGGTAGGTTACGGTAGATTTTGGGATGGGGGTAAAAGCCGTAGGGATCTGTAACTTACCTGACGGAAATCCAAGGGTAAAACCGGGACTGACGGACCGTCTAAAAACGCAAATATCTCAAGAAATACATAAGCTCTATAAAAAATAAAAATATTTTTGCAATCTCCAGATCACATGCTTCACGTTTATTTGCTTATTTTTGTGTTTTTGTTTACATTAAAAAAATTAAAATCTTCCGGGTTTCCTTGACGCGGGTATTTGTTGACACACTTACCGTAAGTTTATTTATTCTATTAACCAAAAGTTACTTACCTTACCTTACACTGACCCGACAATATGTACCGAACGAAGAACACA
>JASAMX010031311.1:0-31316 GCA_030248175.1 Microlaimidae sp. YZB2_3
TTTATTATTAGTTTATAATCTGTCAGTTTTATAATTTGCAAAATAGTCGATTTAATACTGCAATTATCGAGGTCAGTTAGATTTTATTTGCCGATTTCATATTTTTTATGATTCCAGTGTATGTTTAAAAAATGTTTTAGTTAAGAAACTATTTAAAAGCAATCATAATTTTGTAATAAAATAACTAATGAGCTTGAACGAAATTCGCACTCTCCTCCTTCCATTGTCCAAAAAAATGATATAAATGAAATAAACAATGTTAATACAATATATTTTTTGGAGTCCATCTCAAGTGGGTTTTTAAAACAAAAAAAGGTTGTGTGCGTGTTGAATGCTGTGTGGTATTATTTTTTAGTTAATCGTTTAAATCATAACTTTCTTTTAGCCTTTGTGTAGTAAATTCGAAGTACCTTCGGGTCAATATCCTATGGTCGAATTATATCTGGCTGACGTCGAAAATTAGTTCGCAGACATGAAGGGACCAATTAAAATTGTGCGGTTATGACGTTTAAAAAAAAAACAAGAACGCAGATTTGTTTAATTTCACCTTTTTACAAAATATACAAAAATTAACCAACTGTAGCCCTTAAAAAATCTGCTTTTAGATTTAAAATTGAGTAATTTGATAAATAATTATTAAAATACAGGATTTGATCTTTGTTATTAAACCGATTTCGTCAAAAATTTTGAAAGGTTTTCTTGTTAAAAAGTCGATTAAATACTTTTATTATCGAGGTTAGCTAGATTTATTTGCCTATAAGTCATCTGCCAAAAAACTTAAAATCCAAGTAAAAAAATAAAGCAAAAAAAGTTTTTGCAAAAAAATCGGAAAAAAATGCTGCAGTGGGAAGACAAAAAGCTAATAATCTGACGGGAAGTTTAGATATATTTGCGAACGCTAACCCATCAGCACTGTTATACAATTGTGACGCACAAGGTTCCTAAGCTTTGGCTCAAAAATCCTTATGTGATGTTCGGTTTTGATAAGTGGACTGTATATTTGTTGATTTCCGACGATTACCAAGTTTATAAAATAAAATAAGAAGGGTTGGTAAACCCTTGGTTGAACGTAAATAAAGTCGTGGCGGGTTTTAAGTTTTTATTTTACAAAAAGTAAGCAGGCACACACGTACGAAAGAAATAATTATAACAAACAAACAAATAAAGAAATAGCAGAAATTTCGAGGTACAATATAAAAATTACTTCACAAGAAAATATAAAAACGTAGATATAAAGTTTGGCGGCGGAAGAATCGGGGAGGTAGAGAGACGGGAGGGACTCACCGTCTGGAACAGATCTCAAACCTCCAACTAATTTGATTTTCTAAAAATCACTTTCTGAGAAATGGCCGATTGAATTAATCCATTGATTTAACCAATCGGTTCCCCAGTAAGTGTTCCCCATTTTAGTCCCACTAGAAACCCAGGTTGAAGGTTAATTTCCTTAGAAAAACCTAAGTTTCCAAAAACTCAATGTCTCCCTGTCTCAATCCCTCTTTTCATTTCTACGACGCAATGCCCACGTGGCTCACCTTCAAAAGAGTCCCGGCACAAAAGAGTCCTGAAAAAAATCGCAGCTGGCACAAAAGAGTCCTGGCACAAAAGAGTCCCGGCACAAAAGAGTCCTGGAGAAAATGCGTTCATGCGCCCAAGCGCTGCTAGGGCTGAGGTCGGCACAAAAGAGTCCTGGCATAAAATCAATTTTTAACAGCTGACATACAATGAAAAAGTGTACGGAGGTAAAGCAACGAAAATATTAAGCCCCAGGCGCCTGTTAAGACACAAAAAAGTGGAGTAGAATAAGAAGTAAAAAAATAAATAAATAAAATAATAAATCAATAAAAATTTGTTAATTTTTAAAAAGTGGCACAGTAAAAACTTATACAACGTAGCCATGCTTAACTACGCTAACCGCGAAATTCTCTTCGATACATTTGAATTTCCATCGTAACCTTTATAGTTTTTTAAATTTTTTGATTAGTTTTTTAAACAATTTTTTACTTTTAAAGTAGAATACTTTACTTTTAAAGCAGAAAAAATAGGTGATTTAAAAAAAGGAAAAGTTAACAGAAGTGATTTTTTTACCCTTATCAAGCTCCGGGGCACCAGCCATTTCAAGCAGATGGAGAGACTTGTTTGATTATGTTTTAATTTATTCTATACGCATTTTAGGCTATTTTATCGTTTAAATACACGTTGAAAAAAATTTAGTTTAAAAAATTCGGTTTTCTCCGGAAAACATAATAGTTAAATACCGGTTAAGTGTTGTTAAACATGGCTACAGTATAAGTTTTTACTGTGCCACTTTTTAAAAATTAACAAATTTTTATTGATTTATTATTTTATTTATTTATTTTTTTACTTCTTATTCTACTCCACTTTTTTGTGTCTTAACAGGCGCCTGGGGCTTAATATTTTCGTTGCTTTACCTCCGTACACTTTTTCATTGTATGTCAGCTGTTAAAAATTGATTTTATGCCAGGACTCTTTTGTGCCGACCTCAGCCCTAGCAGCGCTTGGGCGCATGAACGCATTTTCTCCAGGACTCTTTTGTGCCGGGACTCTTTTGTGCCAGGACTCTTTTGTGCCAGCTGCGATTTTTTTCAGGACTCTTTTGTGCCGGGACTCTTTTGAAGGTGAGCCACGTGGGCATTGCGTCGTAGAAATGAAAAGAGGGATTGAGACAGGGAGACATTGAGTTTTTGGAAACTTAGGTTTTTCTAAGGAAATTAACCTTCAACCTGGGTTTCTAGTGGGACTAAAATGGGGAACACTTACTGGGGAACCGATTGGATTAATCAATGGATTAATTCAATCGGCCATTTCTCAGAAAGTGATTTTTAGAAAATCAAATCAGTTGGAGGTTTGAGATCTGTTCCAGACGGTGAGTCCCTCCCGTCTCTCTACCTCCCCGATTCTTCCGCCGCCAAACTTTATATCTACGTTTTTATATTTTCTTGTGAAGTAATTTTTATATTGTACCTCGAAATTTCTGCTATTTCTTTATTTTTTTGTTCGTTATAATTATTTCCTTCGTACGTGTGTGCCTGCTTACTTTTTGTAAAATAAAAACTTAAAACCCGCCACGACTTTATTTACGTTCAACCAAGGGTTTACCAACCCTTCTTATTTTATTTTATAAACTTGGTAATCGTCGGAAATCAACAAATATACAGTCCACTTATCAAAACCGAACATCACATAAGGATTTTTGAGCCAAAGCTTAGGAACCTTGTGCGTCACAAAGGTATAACAGTGTTGATGGGTTAGCGTTCGCAAATATATCTAAACTTTCCGTCAGATTATTAGCTTTTTGTCTTCCCACTGCAGCATTTTTTTCCGATTTAAACTTTTTTTGCTTTATTTTTTTACTGGGATTTTAAGTTTTTTGGCAGATGACCTATGGGCAAATAAATCTAGCTAACCTCGATAATAAAAGTATTTAATCGACTTTTTAACAAGAAAACCTTTCAAAATTTTTGACGAAATCGGTTTAATAACAAAGATCAAATCCCGTATTTTAATAATTGTTTATCAAATTACTCAATTTTAAATCTAAAAGCAAATTTTTTAAGGGCTACAGTTGGTTAATTTTTGTAAAAAGGTGAAATTAAACAAATCTGCGTTCTTATTTGTTTTTTTAAACGTCATAACCGCACAATTTTAATTGGTCCCTTCATGTCTGCGAACTAATTTTCGACGTCAGCCAGATATAATTCTACCATAGGATATTGACCCGAAGGTACTTCGAATTTACTACACAAAGGCTAAAAGAAAGTTATGATTTAAACGATTAACTAAAAAATAATACCACACAGCATTCAACACGCACACAACCTTTTTTTGTTTTAAAAACCCACTTGAGATGGACTCCAAAAAATATATTGTATTAACATTGTTTATTTCATTTATATCATTTTTTTGGACAATGGAAGGAGGAGAGTGCGAATTTCGTTCAAGCTCATTAGTTATTTTATTACAAAATTATGATTGCTTTTAAATAGTTTCTTAACTAAAACATTTTTTAAACATACACTGGAATCATAAAAAATATGAAATCGGCAAATAAAATCTAACTGACCTCGATAATTGCAGTATTAAATCGACTATTTTGCAAATTATAAAACTAATAATTATAAAACTAATAATAAAACAAATTACAAATTATAAAACTAATAATTATAAAAATTATAAAACTTAAAGGAGCACTGTCACAAATCAAATTCCAAAAGGCCGAGCGGCCTCCCCCTTAAACCAAACCCCCCCTCCCACTGGTTTGCGCGCCCACCAAGGGGCCAACACATTTAAATCCCCGACGCCCAATAAAAGGGGCAGCCCGCCGCGCGCGGCAGGAAGTTTGGCGCCTCTTAAACAAATTCGACTATTATAAAACCATTCAAAATTTTTAACTAAAGCGGTTTAATAATAAAGATCAAAGATACATCATAAAGATCTGCCTACTTCAAAGATCTGCCATCATAAAGATATGTTCTGCCTACTTTGGCAACTACTTTCTGCCTACTTTGCCAACTACTTTCTGCCTACTTGGCTTACTACTTTCTAAATACCTTGTAACTACTTTGTTAACTACTTGTATTAACTACTTTATTTTTTGAAAGTAGGTAGTTAAGTAGGTAGTTAACTACTTCTATAAAAGAAAGTAGGTAGTTAAGTAGTTAGTCAAAATTATGGTAGTTAAGTAGTTAACTACTTAAGTAGTTATCACAACACTATTTCAAAAGTGAAACAAAATCTAGTTTAAATTAGAAAAAGATAGAATGAGGTTCTGGGAGCATCATTAAAAGCTTTATACGCTCTATTTAATTCTTTAGACTACCCTATTTCTGTATGAGATATGAAACATTTTTTTAAAATTTTTTTTGTACAATTTATTACTGACAAAAAACGGGCTCTTAAAAATGCTAAAAATTTTGACCCCGGTATTTTACCGTAAAGTGAAAATTCGTCGCATATTTAATGAATTTCACTATTTTTTAAAATTTAAAGTAAATACTAAAAATAGTTCTTTAGAGTATTACGGTCTTTGTTCCGCAAGTTTAAAAAATTAACCAAAAATTACATAAAGAAAAATAAAGCTACAGAAAACCTTTAAATTGTACTAGCAAATTAAATTGAATTAAATCGTTTTAGAGAAAATTAAGTAGTCATTTTTTATGACAATATTTTTTTCCGACGTGGAGCAACGAACTCACAATTTTTGTTATATTTCGATAAGAAGAGGTCCCTTGTACTTGCCTTTATCACGGACTCTGCCTTCTCCCTGCCTACATTCAAAATTTACCAGTGTTCCCGCTTATGTATATGCTGTAACATAGGAGCCAGTGCCACCTGCCTCAAGACATTTGTTGTTGCCTCCGCCCTGCTTCGAAAACATTTTTTTCTGTTCGCTACCTACTTCAAAGGCAGGTTTTTCTGCCTTCTACCTGCTAAAAACTTACCGAGAACAGCTTCAAGAACCGTCCTTAACAGGATACTAGCCAATTTCATCTTATTACAATTCACAAGCTTTAGAAGTTTTAAAAAGCAATATCACCTCAGTATTTTGCTCAGCTTTCAAAGTGTTTATGGTTGAATTATATCTGGCTGACGCTGAAAATTAAAATGCAGACATGAGGGGACCAATTAAAATTGTGCGGTAATGACGTTTTTTTTAAGAAACAAATAAGAACGCAGAATTTTTTTTAAATTCCATCTTTTCACAAAATATATAATTATATATATAAATATACACAAAATATATTATATTCAATACTGCAAATATCGCGGTCAGCTAGATTTTATTTGCCTATAACGTATATTTTAATTTCCGTTATAATTATTTTAATTAATTTGCATTAGAAAAGAATGACTGGGTTGTGATATATATATATATATCTATATTTATTTACTGGTTATTCACAATGGCATAGTTTTTATCATTATGCCCTTTAAACTTCGTTGAGGGACAAAAAGTCTCGGCGAGCCAGCCACAGGAAACAGGTAATACCATACTGTTCAAACCCTATATTTACTTTAGGTCTGTTGGATTTTTTTGTAAAATGTAAAACATTAGTATGTGCCAAACCCGGGACACTATCACAATGGACCTACCTAGCATAACAAAAATTGGGTCGGCGGTCCCACCACGAAACAAAAGTTCTTCTCAAATTAAATGCATTTTTTCGCATTATTTTTGAAACTGGAAATACTATATACAAATAAAACATCTACTTGAAAAATGTTCGTGGTCTTTTTGTATTTGATTAAGCATTACAAAATGTTTGTTTTTTCGGAATAACCTAAAAAATTTACATATGAGAAACTTTAGTTACGCTTAATATAGCTCTAAATAATAGTCAAAAATTAACAAAAATATTCGAAATTGTTTTAATATAGTTGTTTAATCTCCGGTTTCCGAAAAAATTTGGTAAAAATCATTGGTTTCATAACGAAATTTGATTTCGCGGCGGGACGGCAGACCCAAATTTTTGTAATGCTAGGTAGGTCCATTACCTATTGTTCGTATAAAATAGGATGTGTTCGAACATGTTAACACGAACAAACTATTTTTTGAAATAACTTCTGTACTTTTCTTAATTGTATTGCAATGGTAGAGAGTGTAACGTTCAGAAATATAAGGCCGAATAAATCGATTTTTTGAAAGAAAGATTGCGAAACAATTTGTTGTCTTTGCCTTTTTGGCAGAAAAATGAGCGATACAGGACTTGAACCTGTAATCTCCAGCCTCAGTACCTCATTGACTGACGTGCTGCGTTACACCATCGTTCGACAGTGTTACATTACCACTCATATTTATATGGCGTCATATTTCTGAAACATTAACACAACGGGAGTTGTGACAAGAGATATGGATTTTTAAAAACTCGAAACTTCCATACAAGAAAACATTTCTATAAGAATTTAACCAAGCAATTCCTGAATAGGTACATAATTCGTATCGCAAAAATTTTGAATTATAATACACTCTATTCTTTAAGACTTTGTTTTTGTTGTCATAATATAACTTTTCTTTTAAAGCGCACAAAAAGTAACCTTTAATTTTATATAAATTTTTATCGTCACAGAGTTAAGGCTGGTTCATACTTATAACAAAACTTTTGACAAATTCCAAAGGTCCTTTGGACTACAGCGTCAAAACGTCCTTTGGACTTCGTCCTTTGGATTTTGTCCAAAGGACAGCGTGTTCATACTTTTTGTCCTTTGCTTTTCTCTGTGTATTTTTTCCTTTGGATTTGTCTAAAAGACAAATTTCAAGTAACATTCATACTTCGTCCAAAGGACGTTTTGGCTTCGCTAAAATTGCCCGTTTGATTTTGTCCAAAGGACGTTTTGTCATAAGTATGCACCAGCCTTTAGATGGTTCTACATAGGATTAAATTTAGTTTTTACTTGAAATACACTAAAATCTGCAATGTATTCTTGAACATAAATTTATCAATGCTGCCTAAAATGAACTCGTTAACTGTGATAAAAATGTTAGTTTGACAAAAAAACACGTTACAATATAGAATTATTATTATAAACAAACAAAAATATATCACGGTGATTAAAGTATACAATTAGTTCAAAAAACAAAGTAAAATTTCTTGCGCACATAGCAAGAATATACTACATTGAAAATAATATTTGCGGCTTGTTTTATTTTTTTATATAGACACCTTTCACTGGAACTCGGTTTACACATGAAGTATGAATAAACATAGCGAGTCACCATAATAGATAATTACCGTATCTCCTACTTATCTTTTGTAGTATGCAGATCAACCGATCGAAATTTCGCGCGCTTTCGTTCTGTTGATCTGCATACTACAAAAGATAAGTAGGAGATACGGTAATTATCCATTATGGTGACTCGCTATGTGTATTGCATGCTTCATGTATAAACAGAGTTCTAGTGCAAGGTGTCTATAGAAATAACGGTTTTGTCAGATGAACACCCGTAACTTACAATCTGTAACGAAATATAAAGTACAAAAAATATTTAAATAAACATTTAATAGAAAACGGTCGTTAAAACAGTTTTTGAAGAAACTTTGAAGAAAAAAAGACATAAGGGTTTAATGTAATTTATTTTTGACTATTGTACAATTTTGTTTTTAAAGCTGCGACTGGAGTAATCTAAATAACTCTTTTTGATCCATTTTAAATGAGTATAAGAGTTTGAAGCTTGTTTAAGTTAGCGTGAAAAAAGTTTAGTTGCCTATAAACCATACAAAAAACTATTCATATTAGTTTTTTTCTTTATAATTTTTTCGCCAATAATAGCTTTTAATTAATTAATCAAATTAAACCAAATAATTTAATGCCAAACGTTTTTAGCCATTTAAACTTTTTATTTTAAACCGAAAACATTTATAATTTTTTCATTAGCTGTTGGAATAGCAATTTTTTAAAACTTATATTAATAAAAACAGCTCAAGCATACTTTTGTTTAAAATTGACAACAAATTAAAATACATTTTTTTTTAAATGTTTTGTGAAAACATTTTGCTAATCCCATTTTCAAAAACCAATATTTTGATTGTTAAAATATATTACTTAAAAATTCTTTTTTTGTCAAGTCGTTTTTTAAAGAGACTCTTAAAAGAGAAAATATACATTTATGCTATGATTTATGATTTATTTAAGCTAAAACTCGTAACATGAAAAAGCCTTCGGGTACGAGACACTTATTTATAATTAATTTAAGAAAAGTGTTAAATGGTTATAGGAAATAAGTGTAAAAAATACAATATTTTTTAAAAAAGACAGAACACTCTTCGATTTAAATTTATTATGAAAATTATAATGGGATAATAAAGGAAAAATTGATAACATAACAAAATTTTGTTTGTTACACGAAATTGCAACTCCATTACACGTCAAAATGCATTTTTAATTGTTCCTTAAACAAAGAGCACAAAACCGTTCCTTTAACCATAAGATTCAGTAAATTCATGCAAAGCCCAATTTTATTATAGTATGTAATGTACAAAGCAAAAGACCAACAAATAATTTTAATAAGGAAGTGAAATCTGCGAAAAGATCCCAAGCAGGCATACAATAGCTATATAGCTATATAATTTCCGTAAATATTGCTTACTCTACTTACACCAGAGTTATTGGACGCTTCTCGAAAGAAATTAATTTTAGCTAAAGAAATTAAAATTAAAGAATTAAAACGAGAAACATTTGTGCTTAAAAAAATCATCAACAAAAAATCTGGGCGCCATTTTTATACTTTGACTAGATTTCATACGTAACATATTTGTTGAAAAACTTCTTACACAGTTAGCTCTTACCAAGTTTTTAAATGTTTAATAGTAAAAAATCCAGTTTGATAATTTATAACAAATTTTTTCTAAAACAGTAGTTGCCACATTATGTTTTGTTTATAAGTTTAATTTTAATTTATTCAAAATAAGGCTGCGAAACTTTTCGATTTTTTTTATAAATCAAACAAGCATGCTATTTTTATTATTAATCGTGATCAAAAAACTTATTATTTGAAATGGAATAAATATAGCATTGATACATATGTAATTTTAAAAATCCGAGCAATCCTAAAAAAATCAATTTTTCATATTTTATTTTTTTCTTTTAAGAAACCAAATAAGAATTTACATTTTTCCACCACTAAATCATGATAAAATACTGACATCGGGTAAATTTTTTAAATGAAAGCTTTTGTGTGATGACGATTTTAATTACCCATTGGATTTATTTGTTATTTACGATAAAAATTATGCAACTAATAAAAGAATGAACTTGGGGAAATAGGCTTCTCGGTGTTGAATACATAATAATTTAACATGTAATTTTTATGAATAGAATTTATTAACAATATATTATCTAAAATATATTTAGCTTTTTAACAATTTCAATGAAAAAGTTTAAACGGATCCATTAAAAAACGGCTCTCCTATAGGGTTTCTGAAGCGAAGT
The DNA here is from genome assembly GCA_030248175.1 of Microlaimidae sp. YZB2_3. Classification (NCBI taxonomy): domain Eukaryota; kingdom Metazoa; phylum Nematoda; class Chromadorea; order Desmodorida; family Microlaimidae; species Microlaimidae sp. YZB2_3. The sequence continues at coordinate 9,946 of JASAMX010031311.1, forward strand.
ATTAAAAAAAAAACGCAGGTTGTATTCACTAATATATTGGGAACATTTCAGGAGCGTGAGCAGTTCTGTCTGAATTTCAAATTACGTTTATAATAAAAACAAAAATCTGTCTGAGCTTATATTATTTAAATTTATAATTATAATAAATTTATACACATATAATATCTTTATCAGTATGTGTAAAAATATCTCTTACACATTTCCTTCCAGAGATGGTAGATGGTAGAATTTTAAATTTATTTGCATTTATTAATATTATATTTAGCATATTTTGATCTTGTTTGGTAGTCTTTTGTGGAATTGAATTGAAATAAACTATAACCACTACAACAATTCATAAAGTCACTTCAGTACCGGCTGTATCAATCATATAAAACAAACTATAGTACATTAACATAAGAGAAAAACGTATAAACAAATAAATACAAGTATTAGAGGCATAGGTGTTTTTTTTGGTGGGGGGGACAGAGGGGTGCACCCCCCCCTAGAGCCAAAATTTTGGACCCCCCTAGAAAAAAATCAGGGCCCCCCTCCCCCAAAAGCTCGAGAGCGGTCCGGCCTGACCCCCCCCCCCCTAGCGAGTCTGACCCCCCGCCCCCCCGCCTCTCGACCAATTTGGAATTATATTTTTTTATTTACTGTCAAAAACACGGGTTTTTAGTTAAAAACAGTAATTAAATACACTTTTTAGGCCTAAATAGGCTGTTTTAATACATAAAATTCAATATTAGACCTAAAAACACTTAAATTATTGAGTTAAAAAAATTTTGCTGAAAAATTGGACCCCCCTGACCCCCCTAAATTTGAAATTTCGCACCCGGGGTCGACCCCCCTAAAAAGCCAGGGGGGTCCCGAACCCCTAAAAAATTTTTGCCTTCCACAATGGGGTGGACCCCCCCAAGCGGACCCAACCAAAAACACCTATGATTAGAGGTCTAATTCAACCAATATCTTCTTTTTATGAATTTATTATTGTAATCCGTTTAAAATAAAAATAATAGTGACTTCAACAAAATATAACGATTCCACACTGATGTTTTGCTAACGTTAGTTTAGTCTTTCAGGTCTTAGGCATACACAAGGCAGAAGGATTGGGTGGGTTTTGGGAGGTGTACATAGGTGAGAACGGTCGGGGAAGCAAGGGGGGTGGTGGTTACCCGGGGTAAATCGAATTTTGAATTTTAGGAGGGGGGTCCCAGGGGGGTCCGGACCCCCTCGCTTTTTAGGGGGGTCGACCCGGGGTGCGAAATTTTGAAATCTAGATGGGAGTCAGGTGGGGTCCGGTGTCCAAAGCAAAACAGTTTTAAACCATAATAACTTTAATAATTGTTCTTTTTATAGGATAATACTACATTTTATTGAATAAAAAGCGATATTCATGTATAAAAAGAGTGTAAAAGCATGAATATGTGATGAAAATTCACGGGTTTTGGAAGAAATCTTAGTATAAAAATAGTACCTAAAATTTTCCCGAGCGTGGATGAGGGGGGGTCAGATTTCAAAATCAAGAGGGGGGTCAGGGGTAAAAAAATCGGAAATTTGGGGGGAGGGGGCCCCCTAGATTTTTGTCTAGGGTGGGTCCCAAAATTTCGAGGCTAGGGGGGTGGGTGGACTTCACCCTGCCCCCCCCCTTTCTCACCTATGGAGGTGTAGAACCCCCAAAATTGTTGAAACTGTTAACATTCTTCCGCTAAAAATTGGAGCTACTCCGTACACTCCACCTAAAATTTACTAGCTCCTGGTACCATACATGGGCAAGTTGGTCCGAAGTGGGGGGAGGGGGGTTGAACCCGGAATAAGAGGGGGGGTTGGAAATCCGAGAAACGTATTTTACCAATATTTTTAAATCTTTTCTTCCCTCCCCCACTTTTGAGTGGGGGAGGAGGGTTAAACCCATCTCAGAATTTGAGGGGGTTAACCCCCCAACCCCCTCATGCCTATGTATGCTTGCTAAAAATGGGGTGTTTGGAGAATACCTCTAAAATTTTTCCGGTTATAAAAGGAGGCTGCCCCTGCCACCTTTTGCATACGCCTACTGCCACTGATAAAAATGTTTTATATTTTAAAAAGTCTTTACTATTTATTATACCCGTTGTTTGTTACGGCTATAAAATTTCCAAATATCACGCTACGTACACAAATAGAAAAAGCGAATTTTAGAGAAATCTTGATTTCATAATAATTTTTGTTGTTTTTAGTATTAGTAACATTTCCTCCAATAATTTGACTATTCAAACTAAAGTAAAACCTATAATATTATATTTTTTTTTGATTTGAAACTGGGAAATCGTATTTAAACTTTTTTTTAAAAAATATCAGCCACAGATAATAATTTTCATTAAATAATAAATTTTATAAATTAAGAATTTTAAAAAAAAATAAAATGATCATGATATTTATTTCCCCCGAACGAACATCTGAACCTACTACATAATAACAAACACAAAAACATTTCACCGGTATAAAAAAATTGCCAGAACAAAATATCTATGCACATGATAAAAACTATAACACAGACTTCTAAAAATATTATTAAAACATCTAGCATCTGAACTAAATTTATATAAAAATATTTTATAAAATAAATAAATCAAAAATTTATATAAACATCTTAATATAATCGTTAAAATCCTCTCTCAACACAACCTAAAACAGTGAAAATTTTAAAACAAAGGCAAGAGTAAATTAAAAAAATATATATGTTATATTTCTAAACAAAAATTTGAAAATATTGACAAAAAACGACCAAAAACCTAATTAAAAAAACCCGCGAATTTTTTTCGAACTTTTAAAAATCATTTTTGAAAAAATTAAATAGATTGGTCTTCGAAATTACCATTATTATTCTAGTTTTTCACTTAATTAAACAGAAAATTTAGTATTTTAAAACGGAAATCACCAACTTTTTTAGTTTAAATAACTAAAAATGAACTATTATTGAAATTATTTGAAAAAATAAAAAAGGCGATAACACGGTTTTTTTGTTTTTAATTTTCCCAACAGCCAAGGGAAGCAAAATCTTAGGAATTGTGTTTACCCTAATATATCCTATAATACATCAATTTTAGACCACCATTTTGAACTGGAGATGCAGCTGTGCTACTATTTTAACAGGTCAAGCTGCCGGAGTCACAACATCTTGGCCGTGCCGGTGCCCGAGCATATTTAGAAAAATTACAATTTTAAGGTAGAACGATACAGTTACAAAAATTTCACAAATTTTCCAAAATTCCTCAAAACACGCACTCGGGGGTTTTCGAAAGTCCTGCTGACGAATCCGACGACCTCCATTTTTCAATTCGACCCCCCGGGGGTACTAGGGGGGTTGCGACTCCCTCTCTTGGGGGGAACTCTGACTGTATAGCGGGTTTACCTCAAAACCACCTGAAAACACGTACTCGGGGTTGAATACAGTATTGAATAATAAAGACTTTTTTAAATTAAAAAGTAAAAAATTAAAAAAACACATTTTTTGAGGTTAAAAATATTGCCCAGGGGGACTCGAACCTAGAGCTCCAGGATTCCGAGTTTGACGCTCTAGCCACTCGGTTACTGCTCCTGCTGAGCTATTTTCTGAAAAGCGCGTTTTAAACAAACGTTTCTAAATGAAAGTTTAGTCATTTCATAGAAATTAGTTTGTTCCTAACTTTTAACACAGCAGTTGGACCATAATTCTGAGCCAGTTTATAAGTTTTTAACGAAGTCTCTACTATCACTTCTTTTTATTTTTTATTTCAACAATTTTAGCAATAAAACGAAATTAAAAAAACTTCAATAGTAGGGACTTCGCTGAAAATTTTTGTGGGCATGTAAATTTGGTGTATCTAACTTGAGTGAAATTTTTATTACGTAATATTAATTCTGGTTCTGTTAAATTAGGAAAAACTGTTTTAAAATGACTTTTTTCAACGAAGCATATCTCGGCGTGGAATAGTGGTGTACCAAAAATGTTAAGGATACCGAACTGGAAAAAATACCCTTTCTCCCAACATATAGTTTGCTTCTGTCCGTCACGTACGGCATGAGTTATACACAAAAAACGACAGGGTATCCGGGTATCCTAACTGTATCGTTCCACCTTAAAAATTTTTTCTCGATTTTTATTAAATCTCAAAAGTAAAAATATTATAAATCAGTTTTTCATAGGTTCAATTGTATTCGAAATCGAATGAATCAATTCAAAAAATAAGCTAGTTGCTGGAAGAATTAGGCAGTGCTTAGCCTGTTAAGAACGTGAAAATACCTACCTAGTGCTTAGCGCCGGCACCGGTAGAAAATCAGGGTTAGGTGGGTGGCATCGCGCCAGTGCCTGGCACCAATGCATCTCTATTTTAAAATAACCTACATTATATCTAAAAAAATAGCACTATTAAAACACTAACAAATCTTTCCTTTCATAGTTTTTTTGTCAATTGCTGTCTATTTGTGTCAATTTTAAAAATATCTTCCAAGAAATCCCCACTTGATCGAAGTTATCTCCGTTGACGCAAAAAGTTTTAGATTTAATTACTGGTGTGTAACGAACTGAAGAGATAAAGCATACATCCAAAAGTATATAAAATTAAGATGATTTGGTCAGCCAGTGTGTCTTTAGTTTCTCTGTGTGCAGTATAATTATTATCTGCATGTCGAGTTAAAATACATTTAGTTATAAATTATTGAAATCGCCCAGATAGAATAACCTAGCTGTCTAACAGCATACAGTAGCAGATATTCAGTTTTTTGACTGCTAAATTCTAACGCTCTCCTTTCATTGCATGGCTTTTCATATGGGCATTCCGGCTTTTAACCTTGGCGAAAACTTTAGAACACAATCGACAAGGAAACACCCCATTTTCGTCGGGTATGGCACCAGGTTTGGGCGTCTAAACAAACATAAATCAAATCATTTTTTACTTTTAAGTGACTTAAAGTAATAACTATTTTAATTAAATATAAAAAACAACAATTCTTTCTTGTATTATTTCAGTAAAAAACTTAGTTTTTTTCTCAAAAAATCCTATTGTTTGAACAAAAGAATGTGCATGTACTTGAAGAAACATAAGCAACGAAAAAGTTGATTGGCGCAATAATCTTTACAAAATTGATATCATAGTTTGTTAGTTAGTCAGCCGTCAGTAAATTTTTGGCTGACTCATAGGTGGGCAGCCTTCCGAATTTTTTTTTGGGGGGGGGGGGGGGTGGCTTGGCGCAAGTATACATAAATGTGTAAACAGAATACAGATTGAATTTCTATATTTCTCGGAAATAGTATAGTCTATTATTACTATGGACGGTTTTTTTTACTTTTACATAATCTGATAAAAATCATTCACTTTAGTTCGCTTGGTTTTGGGGATAGGAGTGCTTCGGGCGTCATCACTGAAGAAACTCTGAGGGGTGTTAGACTCTCGATCGTCCTGGTGAGACATGACGTCGTCTAATTCGCAACCAATTTTTCCGTTATCTTCGCCCATATCCAGCTTTACATTCTGATTACTCACGCCTAAATTAATATCTGAATTAAATATTGAGCTATAATAAGTCTAATACTATTAAAAGAAATAAAGTAGAAACCATGAAGGGACAAAACCGCAAACAAATTCCTAAGGTAAGAGCCAAATCTAAGTATAAAAAATAAATAACAATTTTTATCAAGCCGGGTTTTGCTAATGTCCCAAATGCTTCGGACATTTTCAAAAAAAAAAATGCAATAGCGTCTTTATTAAAAAAGATGTTCCCCGGAGTTGCGAGCTTCGGAGCGGAGCTTCACTTTTAGGAGCTGCGGAGCAACCCAGGAGGTCTGCCCTATTTTTGTAATAATTTCATGAATAATTAAAGAAGTAAGAGAAATGCAAAAACAGACCTGTGCACGGTCTGGAAATGCCTCCCCGCTTTATTGTTGAATTCCCCCCCGCCCAAAAATGAAAAAGTACCCAAACATTATGGTGACATTTTTGACCTATTATGACGCCATCATCGCGAATTTTTTGCAGTTTTTAGCCTATTTCAATGCATTTTAAGCCATTTTAGACCTATTTTTACTTTAATTTTCCTTTTTTTGTCCGTTTTTTCGTTTTTTCTCTTTTTTCTTTCTCCCCAGCTTGCCCTTCCCCCATTTCAAAAAAGTTGCCCTCCGCCGTTTTGGAATTGCCCCCCAATAGAACCCCCGCTGGAGGGGGGGGGGGGCAGTGCAAGCATAGGTGTTTTTGGGGGCGGGGGACAGAGGTGTCCACCCCCTCTAGCCAAAATTTCGGACCCCCCCTAGAAAAAATCTAGGCCCCCTCCCCCCCAAAGCTCGAGAGCGGTCCGGCCTGACCCCCCCACCCCAGCGTGGCTGACCCCCCTCCTCCCTCCCGACCAATTTGGAAGTATATTTTTTTATTTACTGTCAAAAACACGGTTTTTAGTTAAAAACAGTGTTTAAATACACTTTTTAGGCCTAAATAGGCTGTTTTAGTAAATAAAATTCAATATTAGACCTAAAAACACTTAAATTATTGAGTTAAAAAAATTTTGTTAAAAAATTGGACCCCCCTGACCCCCCTAAAAAGCCAGGGGTGTCCGGACCCCCCTGAACCCCTCCCCCCTAAAAAATTTTGGCCTTCCACTCGGGGGTTGACTCCCCCCCTAGCGGATGTGACGACCCAAAGTAGAAGCGAAAATAACCAGGCGCTGAAAAATTTAGACAGCCAAATTTATTGAAAAACTTGGCCGATACAGGATTTAACCCTTGACCTCCAAAGTCGACTCTGGCGTGCTTTCCATTACATCATAGGCCGGACACTGAAAGGGGAAAGATATTTTAGGAAAGGACACCTTTTATTGACGCTTGCACTTTGAGTTTTCACGGAAAGAACACAATGTGTCACAGGGACCTGACCAAAAACACCTATAATTGCAAGTCTGCAATAAATTTATGTTGTCAAATTTTTTTGCAAACAAATTTTTTTAAACTTATTTAAACCAATAAAAATAGTCCTAAAATGCGGATAAAATACTTTGAAATGTATTTCAGGCTTAAATTAGTTTCATATCGCCCATTTAAACTGCGAAGCTCTGGAGTTCTCTGCTTTTTAAATAACAGGGAGCCCCGGAGCGTGATATAGGAGGGTAGGAACATCACTAGTCTTTATAAACAAGTATGTAAAGCGATGAGTCTTACTGCTGTCTGGCCGTGAATCGGGGAGGTTAAGGGCGTCGTCCTCTTCGTTGTAGTTGAGTCCCATGGCTGCGTCATCCTCCCGTTTAGAACGGAGGTTGTAGCCTTCCGGCTCAAATTGCTGGCGTCCCACACCGCTGAAAAATCAAACAAAATCTTTTAATTTCATTATGTAGTTGTGCAATTCTGTAGTTTGTTATGTATACCATACATGGGCAAGTTGGTCCGGAGTGGGAGTGTGGGGGTTAAACCATACATGGGCAAGTTGGTCCGGAGTGGGGGGGGGTTAAACCCCAAATTAGGGGGGGGGGTTAAAATCCGAGAAACGCAAAATACCCATATCGTTTTTTTTCTGGAGTGCATTTTACCCATATCGTTTTTCGATTTTGAAGGAAAAATAGGTTAAAAACACTAATTTTAGGTCAAAAAGCCCTTTTTATTGCATTTTTGAGCTTTTTATTGCTTAAAACATTCATTTTGACCTCAAAACTTAAGTTTGGAGGCAGTTAGAAGTCAATTTAAAGACATTTTTTTTCTTCATTTTTCCAAAATTGGGGGGGGGTTAACTTTTTCTCCTCCCCCCCACTTCTGAGTGGGGGGGGGGGGGGGGTTAAACCCCACTTTCAGAATTTGGGGGGGGTTACCCCCCCCCACCCCCCCCCGTGCCCATGTATGGGTTAAACCCGGATTTAAGGAGGGGTTTAGAATATGAAAACACAATTTACCGATATTGTTTTTTTTTTGATTTTGAAGGAAAAATAGGTAAAAAACACTAATTTTAGGTTAAAAAGCCCTTTTATTGCATTTTTTAAACTTTTCATTGTTCCAAACTTAAGTTTGGAAGGAGTTTGATGTCATTTTAAACACAGGTGAGAAAAGTTGGGGCAACGTGGAGTCGAAATTTTAGGACCCACCACTAGACGAAAATCTAGGGGCACCCCTCCCTCCAAATTTCCGAAATTTTTTACCCCTGACCCACCTTTAGAATTCAAAATCTGACCCCCCCCCTCTTTTTTTAAACCCGGGGGACCCCCCCCCCTGCAACCCCCCCCCCCCCGCCCCCCCCCCGCCGCCCCCTCCCCCCTTGACCCTTTTTACAGCAGAATATCGCATTTTATTCAATAAAATGTAGTATTATCCTATAAAAAGAACAATATTATTAAAGTTATTATGGTTTAAAACTGTTTTGCTTTGGACACCGAACCCCCTCTAGATTTCAAAATTTCGCACCCCAGGTCGACCCCCAAAAAACCTGGGGGGGGGGGGGGCTAGGACCCTCTCCTAGAATTCAAATGTGATTTATCTCGGGTGACCGACCACCACCCCTAGCTGCCGGGACCGTCGTCACCTATGGGTGTGGGTGGGGTGGGTTAACCTTTTCCCCCCCATTTCTGAGAGGTGGGATTAAACTTGAGGATTTGGGGGGTTAACCCCCTTTTAACCCCCGTGCCCATTATGATGTATACTAGTGCTCTTCCTTGGAGTTCCAAACTTTGAAGCGAAATTTCCGAACATGATATCAACAGTTAGAAACATCGCTAGTATGTATTACTAAATAATAAAACAATATTAAAATGAAACATTGGTTGCGTCTTGTCAATTCATATGTGAAAATAAAAACAGTTTAATTTTAACGTATAATTGAAAGAAAAATTTTATGATGACTAACAAAAATCAAAGACGTCTATCGACAATTAAAATGTAATGTGTTTAGCAAATAGTATGAATAGTATGTTTATTTTAATTCATCGTTATAGTATTATCTTAAGTGATTTTAATTTAAGAATAGCCCTGTACCATTTGTCCGGTTTTAAAAACACTTAAATTTGAAAACGTAACCAAAAAAGTGAATGAATTTTAATAAAGGGATTTTAAACGCCATTTTAGCATATATGGCTTACAAATCTGAAAAATTAAATAATACAAAAAATGTCTGTTTACGGTATTAATTTTCGTTTTGAGTCGATTTGCCGTTTTAGCTTCCGATGTTCCTCTGTGCAAATTTTCTTCCACGTATAATAATAATCCACACAATCCTTTACAGATTTACTACCCATCTATAACAAAATAATAAAAAAATTGCGTGAAGCTTTTTAGTGTTCTTTTCACGCCAAACAACCATTTAAAAAATGTTAGGGTAGAAAAAAATTTCAATTGATAAAACGTTAAAGACCTCACTATTTTAATACAACAATACGTTCCAAATAAATTGATTGATTTTTAAAAAAAAAAAATTAGGTTTTTTAAAATTGAAGTATTATATTAAGATTAAAACCACCGAGTTACCTCTTTGCTGACAAAGAAAAAGTCTTTTTCGTGTTGAAACAGAGATTTCTGGAATTTTAGAGTTTCTTCTGGAGTCCACACTGTAGAGTCTACGTAGCGGTAATCTTTCAGTCCTTTATGAGTACTCAAACACTCAAGAACGTCTTTTTCGTTTAGCAGGCACAGAGTGGCTTCCTTAAATTAACTATTTTGGCTTTGGTTAGACCAGGTTTGGGGACAAGACAGGTGAAAAAAGAAGACGAATGAGTTGTTGGGGTGGGATGCATACATATGCACGGGGAGAAGTTGGAGAAGGGGGCTAACCCCTAAAATTCTGAAATGGGAGTTTAACCCCCCCATTTAAGTGGGGGGAAAAAGGTTACCCCCTATTTCGGAAAGAACAAAAAAATTTCTTTAAAATGACTTCTAACTGACTCCCAACTTAAGTTTTAAGATCAAAATGAATGTTTTAAGCAATAAAAAGCTCAAAAATCCAATAAAAAGGACTTTTCGACCTAAAATTAGCAATTTTTACCTATTTTTTTCTTCAAAATCGAAAAACGATATGGGTAAAATGCACTCCAGAAAAAACGATATGGATAAAATGCGCTTCCCAGATTTCCCGGATCCTGAATCTCGGATTTTAACACCCCCTCACGATAATTCCGGGTTCAACCAACCCCCTCACTCCGTACCAACTTACCAATGTATGCTGGGATCTATTCCATAATTTTAAAGCTTTGACCCCAATTATAAATTCAAAAAGCGTGAAAATCCCAGACAAAATATTCACAATATACCTCCGTTATTAACTGATGATAATGTTTATACGGTTGATGACAAAGAAAAAGCTAATTTATTTAATAAGTTTTTTGCTTCAATTTTCACAAACGATAATAATATTTTACCGGAATTTTAAAAATTAGTACCAAATAATATAGGGATAAATTATGTTAATTTTTCATACAAAAAAGTGCTAAAGGCGCTTCGAGCTTTGCCATCAAAAAAGTCTAAAACACCGGATGGTTTCCCAGCAGTTTTTCTCAAATCCATAGCCACTGAAATCGGGTTTCCATTGACTATGTTATTTGAAATGTCAATGAAAACTGGAGTGGTACCAAATTCGTGGAAAACCGCAATTGTTGTGCCGATTTTTAAAAAAGGGTTAAAATCAATTAGAAATAATTATCGTCCAGTTTCGCTTTGTAGTTACATAAGTAAGATTGCTGAACGTATAATAGCTAATGATTTATTAATGTACTTGCGGTCAAATAATTTAATTACAAAAGATCAATATGGTTTACTGTCCCGTCGTTCAACCTGTACTCAATTGCTATCTATGCTTAATGAATGGACTAAATGTATTAACAATAATATGCAAATTGACTGTATGTATTTGGATTTTTCAAAAGCCTTTGATACAGTTTGCTACAGTAAATTACTACACAAACTTAGCGCCTATGAGATAGGTTTTGAATTATTAAATTGGCTTAAGGCTTTTTTATCAAACCGGACACAAGTAGTTTGTGTTGAAAATGAAATTTCTGATCCAATTAGTGTAAGTTCCGGTGTGCCTCAGGGTTCTGTATTAGGTCCAATTCTTTTTATCATTTATATAAATGATGTGGTAAACTGTATTGAAGGCTCTTGTGGGATAAAACTTTTCGCAGACGACGGGATAATATATATAAAGCTCAATCAGATAGTAATATTGAAGATTTTTTGCATTCCCTCCAAATTTTGTACAAATGGGCAAACGACTGGCAGCTTAAAATTGCCTTTGAAAAATGTAATGTTTTAACAGTTGGAAACAGTTCATTGGGTCCTGTTCAATACTCATTATCTGATACTCATATTGTAAATGTTGATGAAATTACTGATTTGGGAATAGTTTTTACAAAAAATTTAAAATTTTCAACACATTGTTCTTACATAGCTAAAAAAAGCTTATTCTCGTGCCTGCTTAATATTAAGATGTTTTAAAACTGAAAATCCTTTTTTCTTACTGCGTGCTTTTAAAACCTATGTGTGGCCGTTTTTGGAGTCTAATAGCCAGGTTTGGAGCCCTTATTTAATTAAAGATATTATTTGTTTAGAAAAAATTCAAAAGTTTTTTACTAAACGTATTTGTTTAAGGTGCAAAATTCCATTCACTGATTATTTTTCTCGTTTAAAATATTTTTATTTAGATTCCTTAGAATGCTGAAGATTAAAATTTGATATGTATAATGGTTTTTAAAATAATACATAACCTAGTTGATTTTCCTTTTGATAATTTTTTTCATTATGATACTTCAAGCTACTTATTACGCGGCCATAGTTTAAAATAAACTTATGGTTATAATAAACTTGATTGTAGAAAATATTTTTTTGCCGAACGAGTAGTTTCTGTATGGAATTCATTGCCAAACTATGTTGTGTCAGCAAGCATCTTGAACAATTTTAAAATATTAGTAAACACAACTTATATAGCAAAATATTGTGGAATATTTTAAAAATTTTTTCTTTTTTTTGACCTTATTGTATTAATCATTCCCTTGTATTGTGTTATTGGGTTTTTTATTTTCTGTTAATGTATGGATTGATTGGTAGGTTTTTTAGTGCAATTTATACCTTTACCTGCCTTCTTGTCGGTTTTTTTTAATATAACCTGACTTATCTTTTAGTTTACATTAATTTATGCTCAATGTATGTATTTCTGACAAGTAAACTATTTTCTATTCTATTCTATTCAATTATGGTCGCCAAACTCCTTTATAACAATTGAAACTCTATCTTAATCTAAAACTTATATAAGTTAATAAAACGTAAAATCGTAAAAGTGTGGCGAAACTCACCTGGACGTTGCCTAGTTTGACATGGAGTAGGTGATGGGCGAGCTCCCGATTCCTACCACGACCCGCCACTGCGCTGCTATTGGCGAATGACAGATAACACCGTACTAAACATTATTTTCAAGTAAACAACATTGTTTTATATAACATAATGTTATTTTGTTTTGTTCACTTTCTTTCATATATCAAAAGGTAATTAAAGGAGTAGGAGTACACAGTCTAAGTTTTTTAAAAAAGTTCCAAAAGAAGAATCAACTGAGAATTTATTACAAGGTTACAATAAAAAACTTTACGATAAAATTAAATTATTTATGAAAAATAACCATTAATTATCGAGTTGTTACCGAAGTTAAAAACCGCAAAAAACACAAATCACTACCATACATGGGCAAGTTGGTCCGGAGTGGGGGGGGGGGGGGGGGTTAAACCCCAAATTAGGGGGGGGGGGTTAAAATCCGAGAAACGCAAAATACCCATATCGTTTTTTTTCTGGAGTGCATTTTACCCATATCGTTTTTCGATTTTGAAGGAAAAATAGGTTAAAAACACTAATTTTAGGTCAAAAAGCCCTTTTTATTGCATTTTTGAGCTTTTTATTGCTTAAAACATTCATTTTAACCTCAAAACTTAAGTTTGGAGGCAGTTAGAAGTCATTTTAAAGACATTTTTTTTTCTTCATTTTTCCAAAATTGGGGGGTTAACTTTTTCTCCCCCCCACTTTTGAGTGGGGGGGGTTAAACCCCACTTCTCAGAATTTGGGGGGTTAACCCCCCCAACCCCCCCCCCGTGCCCATGTATGATCACTACTACCATATTCGGTTGACTTTGGCTCGTTCCAGAAAGTGGAGTTTTTCAGTATTACAAAAGCACGATTACTCTTAAATTTCATTAATAAGACTTCGATTTCTTAGATAATTTCAAAATTTCTTGAAATAACGAGGGCTCTTACTTTGGTCTTCGGGGGTGTTGTGGAGTGCACCGGGCTGAAAAAGGAGCTCCTCCCAGGGCTCGTCTCGCAACTCCACGTCGGGTGGCTCCGGCTCAGGCCAGAGCCCGATATCCGCCTGGTAATTTGGCCCCAAATTGATCTTTCTATAAAATGCATGAAACTATAATAATATGGTCTGCGCAAACACAAGATGCGGTGCAAAAATTTAAAGAAGCGACTATAAATGAATACTATGAATTTATTTTACACGCAACGAATGAGCTCTCTGGTATAACTTAAAGAGCACTAGTGAAGATGCTCATCTTATCTTCACTAGTCGTAGTGAGTGAGTAATGGACACAATTTTTTAAATTATGAGTTTGTGAAATTAAATTGATTTCAGGCTTTGCCGGGTTATAGGATAACATGGTCTTTGCATTATCTGCCACGGAAAAATATGTTCAGGACACGTACAACAAACCATAATCTTTAAAAATAAAAACAGAAACCGTAAATAATTTTCTCTCATTTGTTTCTTATAAGTATTATGATGAAGCTAAAAATTTAAGCAAATAAGCTATCTAGACTTGTGTGAGGTCCCGCGTGTCTTTTATTGTATTAGTAATTGCGCCCCTCTCTAAAATATTGGCCATTTTTTAACATTATTTATGCGAAAGTTTTACGTTTCTCTTTTTGGGCCCTTTTATTTATCGAAGTCCCGTTTTGAAATTCAATCTCCCTATTAAGGTCTCTCTGGACAGTTTTTATTGCAGAGCATTCAGTAGTAAACCAATTGCAATAAAGAGCAAAAATTACCCATTTTTATTTACACACAATTTATTTTTGAATTATTATACTTATGGAGTTATTATAATATTTTAAGATATTCAAATGACGAAAATTTGACTAATTGGCGAAAAGCAGGCAACAAATTCTGTTTACAATAATGATATTTTTTTTGAATTTATGTGAAATTAATTTTAAAAATTACGAAAAAATAAAAACACATTATTAAAATTAAACAAAAATTATGGCCCAATATCTTTTATGTGGGAATCGATCTCGGGACCTTTAAAAAATTTGACGACGCACTAACGGACTATGCCACTGCAACCATAGGTCACCGAAGGGGGGGGGGGGGGTAGGGGGGGGGGGGGACACCCCCCCCCTACGGCCTCTGAGACCTATCCCCCCCCTAAGGCCCATTTTTGACCCCCTCCCCCCCATCGACCCCTTGAACCCCTGACCCCCCCCCCCAAAGGCCCATTTTTTACCACCCCCCCTAACTAGACAATCCCAAAAAATGCTTAAAAAATGGTCAAATTTCGTCAAAAAATTGTCAATTTTGGTCAAAAAAATGGTACCCGGGGTGTCCCCCCCCCCCTTTTTTTTTAAAAAAAAAACACCCCGGGGTGTGACCCCCCCCTGGAGGTCAAAAACCTCCACACCCCGGGGTGTGGACCCCCCCCCTGAGCCGTCGAAGGTCGGTGACCTATGACTGCAACCATGTGTTGATGAGCTCTTAAAGCGATTTATAAACAAACCCTCTGAAATAAATCGATAAAACGCACGAGAGAACTATTTATGCGTTAAAAAATACAAAAGATATTATGGCCTTATAAAAGTATAAATTTCAATAGAAATATACTATTATTTGGAGCTTTAAATTTTACCAAATTAAATCGAAATCTGACCGCAATTTTGAAAAAATAACCCCCATTTTTTACGGAAAATTGCATATTAAACCATAAATACAAAAATATTTCCAAAAATTGTTACGTACGTGAAAAAGGGTAACGATTCCTTTTTATTGGAAGTATTTTCCCTAATAAATACGAGTATTGCATATTTCTAAGGGTTTTTAAAAAAAATTCGTTGCAATCTGATTTTTAATATCAGTTATTTCAACTACTGCCAATAATATAATAAATGTGCACTTTATAATCGTAGTATTTTTGCCTTTTTAACACTCATATTAATTTTTTACGGAAATATTTTTGTATTTCACGAAATCTTGTATGCCAAAAATTGCGATTTCCATACTTAAGAAAACTGTCCGGAGAAACCTTAAGCTCCCCAGGGAAGGACGTAAAATGAAGAAAAAATAAAATAAATAATTATATAGCATACGGCGTGAGGTCGGTTTCGGGCGGTTGCTCAGGATCGTGTTGGTCGTCGATGACGAGGCTGAGTGCTGGGAAGTCTCTCTTCTCCTTCCGCTCCTCTAATAGCTGGGGCTCCAGGGCAAAAGTGACAGCCGGGACCGCCGCGGCGCTCTCCGCCACCGACTCCCCTGCATCCTCGGAAAGCTCGGGTAGACTGCTTCGCTCTTCGCTCTGGAATTCATAATGATTTTTTTAAAAGAATAATTGACTTAAAATAGGCCAGTCATTAATTTCGGTTATCAGCAGTTATTTCTTTTGCGTAAAATAATGAATAGAACTGCATAATGGC
Organism: Microlaimidae sp. YZB2_3; assembly: GCA_030248175.1. Lineage (NCBI taxonomy): Eukaryota > Metazoa > Nematoda > Chromadorea > Desmodorida > Microlaimidae > Microlaimidae sp. YZB2_3. The sequence continues at coordinate 25,568 of JASAMX010031311.1, forward strand.
TGGATAGATCGTCATGTCATCTATCAAGCCACACTCAATTCATTTTATAACTGCACGCATACAAAAATTAATAGCCAGTGTCCAAAATTAAGGCCTGACAAATTTAAGTCAGTTACCGTACTGTAAAATATTCTTGTTACTTTGATTTTTACAAACGATTTTAAGTATATTAAGCATTAATCTAAAAAAATACTTTGACTGAAGACAGTTGTTTCAAAAGACTGTCCCTGCTGCTTGTTCTTCGTTTAGCTAACAAGTGTGCAGGCACAATGGGCGCAGATTTAGGGGCGCCGGTAGTGAGACCGACACCTGGAGCACCTTCCAACCAAAACTCGAAAGAACGCCCTTGAAAACCTAAATAATAATATTGAGTTAAACAATAATGTACTGTATAATATTTTTTAATTCAAATTTTAAACAACATTAATAATTATTATTTGTGGATAGAGGAAGAACTGACTGACTCACTGACCGTTATTTTGCCTTCATAATATTGTTGCTCAAAAAAACTTTAACTAATTTACTACTGCCCGATGTATTTTATTAAAAAAACTAACCAGGAAAAGGCTGAGTGTTTGCAATGCCGCTGGTGGATACGGTAGGACCGCTGACCCCGTTTGGCCACAAGTGCTTGCTGATGGTCCAGAAGAGGCCGGAAGCCCGTCTCATGGGGCTTAAAATCGGCGGAGGGGTGTAAGGGGGCGGGGTTTTCCCACTGGAGGAGTGCCTGCTGCTTTCTCCTGACAGCGGGTTGTCCCACAGACGAGGAGAGCGCAGCTGACTTGGAAACCTAAAAAACAAACACAATAGGAAAACCATTTTTTTTGTCTGGGGACCAACGCTCAACCAAATTGCGACTAAATTTTTCATTTGAAATTAGATTAGTTTTTTTAATGTATTTATTTATTATGCCACACGGTCATTTGACAACGGTGTCCGAAAATCGTTTTAAAAAACTTTTTTTTGAGTCATTGAACTACTGGCACCGAGGTGACCTATCAATAAAACTGGTATCTAAATGTTGTTTAAAAAAAATGAGTCCAATTTAGTATGGTATGTGTAAGCAGTCCTTAAAAAAACCCAACATGTAGCCTTGCAAGTTTTTACTGAGAGGAAGGGAGGGGTGATTGGGCTCTTGGTGACAGGCATAATTTAACCCCGTAAATCACTTAAAGGTAACGATACCGAAACTTTTGTCTTAGATTTTGATTATTTTTCTGTGAAAACCTTACCCCTGCTCCAAGGAGATATGACCCTCTAAAAATGACGTTTTTTGACAATTCTGTACTTAAAGATTGTTCAATGGGTTTTAAAACTTAAATTACAAAATATGCACTTAAACAAAACAGCTACTTTTACTTTAATTTTTTATATCTTGATTGTTAAAATTGGTGCAGTATTGGTCGAGATATTGCGTTTCCCAAATTTTTTCCCAAAAAAAACCCTCGATACCCATTGGGCAATCTTTCATGTACAGAATTGTTGAAAAACTCTTCAAAAACGCCTTTTTTGGAGAGTCATATCTCCTGAACCACTGATGATATTTTGATAAAAAAATTTTTGTGTCCTATTGGGGACAGGGGTAAGGTTTTCACAAAAAAAATCAAAATCGAAGACAAAAAGTTTGACTCGGTACCGCACCTTTAAAATAATTTTGATGCATTCACAGTATTTTGTTTTCCATATTCGTTTTTAATGTCGGAAATTTGGTAAACAGATATGATAAGCGAAAAAAAGTTTAAACCTCCGATAAAGCCTTTTTGAAGAAATAATTGAATGAAAAAATAAACTAGTTCATGTCTTGTTTTGTAACCGGCGGTCGGATAAATTGTCTTGTAACATATTTAAATCAAAAGTAAACGCCTAACCACATTACCGCGACCGCACAAATGTCAAATCAAAGAAAAAAAAATATCGCTACGAATCGATTCTCGATTATAAGTTCTATCTATGTTCCGAATTTCAAGTTACATAGATTTTATTCGGAGTTATAATTGTTTTAAATCAAATTTGCATAATGGCTGAGTTATAAGTTTTAAATCAAATTTGCACATAAGTCATGATCGACCGCACAATTTTTCAAATCCCAAAATCGTGATTATCAATCGATTCTGCGTTGTCAGTTGTATATATGTTCCAAATTTCAACTTATATAGAGTTGATTCCACCTAGTTATAATAACTTACTTACTGACTTACTTATTGATCTGAAGATAATATCCGGCGGCCCACGTCCGCCGGAATAACGCATCAAAAATCTCATGACAAAATTGAGTTTTAAACATATATTAAAATATTTTAATAGGTAAAATTCCAAACGTTTTTATAGTTACTTAAAAAAGTTTGAAAATTTTTTTCTTTAGATTTAAAAACTTAATTTGTATTAGTTACAGCTACAGGAGTTTAAATCAATCTTGTTAAAATAAATAGTATATTCGTACCTATTCAGGGGTGGTATGACGAGAGGGGCTGGTTTCTGACGCGGGGAGCCGATTTTCGGTTGAACGGGTCCGCTTTTTGACTTGATACGGTCCCTGGACAGTGAAAGGAGAGGGCTGGCGCAGTGTGAGTGCCGCGCCCGTCGACTGGCTGCGCTGCCGGAGATGTGGCGCGCCAGAGCACGACCGCCTCCGCTGCAACCCGGCCCTTCCAATTCCTAAAAGCAGTTTCTTAATTAATACAAACGCATACATTAATATGGAAAAATGAGAAAACAAAGTGTGCAACTTTGCTTAATTCTGTTTGTCATTGGAAGGGGGATTAAAATAAGTCAAAAATTTTGTTTATTACGTTATTACTTTGATTTGAAAATACACAGTAATAAAAAATTACATTATTTCTTCGTTTTTATAACGATTTCCACTGATTTTGTCATGTTAACGACTTATTTTTGCTTTTACTTCCCACTATGTCTCAAACAAAAACAATCATTCATTTTATATTTAATTATTTAATTTTTAAAACAATAGTAACACACCACAACAGACATTAATTTTAAACTCACTCAAATTTGTTTTAAAAAGAGGCAAATAATTTATTTTTGTCCATAATCATAACGTTTACCTGAGTTTCTTTGTTCCCTGCCGTTAATTTTTTTAACAGTTGAATAGTACTTTCTGGCTTTCCTTTGCTTCTTCGCCTAAAGCCAAATTTAAATGGGTCAGCAAGCTAATTTTTTTATAAAAAGGGAGGGGGGGGGGTGCAAAAATTTAGAGGCTAACAGAGTAGAGCAATTCGCCTCGCTTTGGTTTAACAGCCAAGATAAAATAAAAAAATTATCCAAACACTTTATCTAACATTTCACAGTTATAAAAAAATATTTTATTGACAATAAATAATCAAAAGACATGTTACTGAATAGACCTGTGTATGGTCTGGAAATGCCCTACCCCTGAAATATTAGTGACTGTGCTCCCACCGTTTTATGCCCCCTCGCCCAAACATGAAAAAGTACCCAAAAATTATGACGCCATTTTTGACCTATTATGAAGCCATCATCGCAAATTTTTGTTGTTTTTAGCCTATTTCAATGCTTTTTAAGCCATTTTAGACCTATTTTTACTTAAATTTCGCCTTTTTTTTACTCTTTTTTATTTTTTTTTCTCCTTTTTTTCTTTCTCCCCTTCTTGCCCCTTTACGTTTTATTGCCCCCCCCCGTCTTAAAAAATTGCCCCTCGTTTCGGAATTGATCCCTCCCCCCAAATAAAACCCCGGGGGAGGGCGGTGCACAGGCATGACTAAATGTAGTTACCAGCTGTAAAAATTAGGAAGTCCTGATAATAAAAAATATGAAAACACCAAAAACAAACAAAAAAATTAAAAAGAAAATAATTGTGTCTATAATATCAATTTTTTACGAATATTAAATAGCGGCTACTTTTAGAAAATAATACAATAAACAATTTTCACAGGATAAACAATGTACCAATGAAATCAGGAAATACCTTTTTTGCAGACTAGAAGGGGCGCAGAAATCGGACTTGGAGGTCTCGCGCACGCCGAGAGAACCTGGGGCCGTGGGGTGGCGCTTCCGGATAAAGGCCGGGTATTCCTCCGTCATGTCATCCTGAGACGCAAAGTTACCTAAAAAACGGCAGTTTTGATAAATTATACCTGCGAACCACACTTCAAAATTAAGTTGTAAAACTAAAACACTTGTACAGAAATAATCATTGAATAAACAAACCGAAATTAAGCGGATCACTAACTCCGGGTTGAGGTTGGTTGGGAAACCCGCCATCCATTGGTCCAATATCTGGAAAACCAGAAACTTTCTCCAAAATGCTTTCCATCTCCTTCTAAACAGTTTTCATTATTTTATTGACCGAACGGTACCATACATTCAAAGACCACTGCAAGTAATCAAATTACTATTATCTTGATGAGCTCTCCAAAGGCGGTTTTTGAGGTTGCATGCAGCCTCTTCTGGATTTGCAATAAGTAACATTGAGGAGATAGGAGGGGGGAATAGCTTTCCTGTTAGGAGCCAATTTTCCAACCTCTGGAGTTGCAATTAGAAAATTGGGGGGAAGGGGGGTCGGGTTCCTGTGAGGGTAAGGTAACAAATTTTGCGCGTTTTACTTGCATTGCAGGCGTTGCATCATTATATCACTACTTTATCTAAAAATTTAAGACTTGTTTCTTAACAGCGCATATGTAGCGTAGCCAGTGGAAAGCAGCTGACCCACTTGGTTTTCCTTTCGAGATGGATTTTTTTAGCAGTTTTTAGCGGCGAGATGGATTTTTTAGCAGTTTAGTTGAGACCTTTACTTTTTTTAATTTTGAAAATTTTTTTTTGTTTAAACACTAGTATTATTCACTCAATTACATGGACTACTTTAATTATAGACAAACTAACAGTTTAAAACCCTTATTTTTCATGTAAATTATCGTGAGAATTATTTATAAATAACCTAATCGTGGACTGTAGACCCTAGTTCCTCTAAAAAACCTAAGCAAAACCCCAAAATCATGCTAAATTTAAACTTTAGTTTGATTTTAAGGTTTTGGTTAGGCGCTTAGGGAAACTAAGGTATATACTCCACCAGACCTGTGCACGGTCTGGAAATGCTCCCCCCCGTTTTATTGGAGGATTTGCCCCCCGTTTTATTGCCCCCCCCGCCAAAAAATGAAAAAGTACCCTAAAATTATGACGCCATTTTTGAGCTATGATGACTCCATCATCGCGATTTTTTTGCAGTTTTCAGCCTATTTCAATGTATTTTAATCCATTTTAGACCTATTTTTACCTTATTTCGCTTTTTTGTCCCTTTTTTCCCTTTTCCCTTCTTTTTTCTCTTTCCCCCTGCTTGCCCCCCCCGTTTCAAAAAAGTTATCCCCCCGTGCCCCCCATTTTGGAATTGCCCCCCCGTTTTAACCCCGGGGGGGGGGAGGCAGTGCACAGGTCTGACTCCACGATTCCGGTTGCTCATGAGTTTTATCATGAGAAAATTTTTAATTTTACGTGTTTTTCTTAAGATTTATCAAAAATTATTTTTTAAAATTAATTGTACTTAAAAAATAACGGATTTAAACTGTTAGTTCGTCTATACTTAAAGAAGCCCATGTAATTAAGTGGGTTATACTTGAAGAATGCCGGAAACATTATCCCTGATGCGTATCCGTTGCGTTCTAAAAGCTTAACAGTAGTTAAGAACTAAAAAAATTCCCCTTCGCGGAAAACTTAATTTGCGAGATTATTGGTTTTACAATTTTAATGGATTATGCTATTTAATCATAGGTGTTTTTGG
>JASAMX010031312.1:0-16449 GCA_030248175.1 Microlaimidae sp. YZB2_3
AGACTACTTGCTTTCTACAGAGTGAGACTGTTTCAAGTTGATAATGTTTAAATGATTTTAATCAAATTAGTTATTTTAGCCAAAAATTCTAAAATTAACGTCACGTAAACTTTTTCAATGTAGGTAATTATTTATGTGATTTTGCACTTTTTATAATTTCCCGGAGATTTATCAAAAAAATAATATAACCCAAGAAAATTTTGGATTTTACACTAGGTTTTTCTGGAAAATAAAATTATGTAAGAAAAAAATGCAACATTTAAAACATTACGCGACTTTCTGTTCATATACCACTAATTTCTTGCTAAAAGTACTTCTTTTTGCAGTCAATAATTGTTGTTTTCATGTAGCGCATTTACTTGCAAAAGTGGAAGAAAAAGTTGTAATATGCACTGCAAAACGCTAACACTGTTAAAAATTGGTGCACCCAAAAATAGCAGAAAATGGCGGGTTTTCATATTAACTTCCGCACAAGAGTGCTAAGTTTCAAGCAAAATGTTTTATTTAAAAATTAGTATTATTCTTATTTAGCATTATGCGAAAACTTTTTTTCAAATTATTATATAAACAGTTTAGTACTAACTTTTTGTTTTAAAAATTTCATTTTTGTGCTTTTTGGCTGGATACAAAATATTGGGTTAGCAAAAAAACTGAGTACCCGCAGGTTTTTTTTTTAATTTTATGAATACTATAATGTAGATTTACAATAAACTAAAAAACTAAAAATAAAGACTAGACATCAGCTTGAATTTTTTTAACGTAACAAAATTTAAAAACAATTTCAAATATCCTAATAAACTCAAGATATAAAATCCAAGCAAATATGACCAGTTGTACAATAAACCGTTCTAATCAACTCACACATGATTAGATTTAAAAATAATCCAATTTATCATCATTTTCTGCTAATTTTTTTGCACAAAGCGATTTAGTAAAATAGTTCTTAGAAAAACGATTTTTTTGGTGTACGAAATATTGCTGTGCGAGAAAAGTTTTATTGAGTGCTCAAAAAATAGCTTGCGCGTGAAGTAAAATTTAGGTAAAAAATTCCCTGTCTAGCCGAAAATCCTCTTGTTTTATATATTTTTGATATTAGCAATGATATTAAAATAACTCCAATATATGAAAATACGTCTTGTGATTATAGAGGCAAATAAAACCTAGCTGACCTCGATGATTTGCAGTATTGAATCGACTATTTAACATTAAAATCATTTAAAACTTTCAGTAAAAACGGTTTTATATTTAAGATTAAATACCATATTTTAACAAATAATTATCAAATTACACAATTTGGAACAAAAATACAATTTTTTAAAGCGTGAAAGTTGACTAATTTTTGTATATTTTTTGAAAAGCAGGAATTAAAAAAAATTATTCGTTCCAATTCGTTTAAAAAAATTTTATAACCGCACAATTTAAATTGATCGTTTACGTCTCTTAGACAAACTTACTAGAGGTCAGCCAGATATAATTCAACCATATATATCTACTGTCAAACTCTAATCTTGTAAATAAAATCTACAAACGGTTTTTAATACTCAAGAAATCTTTAAATTTTTAGAATAAGGATTCGTGATTAAAATAAGGAATCTTAATAAAATAAAGAGGCTTTAGAAAATCTTAATATAGCATAATAAACAATAAATATCCTAACATTAAAACAATTAAATTAGCTCTGTAGATAAAATCTTGTATAATATTTCACTGTCAAAAATGTTTAGAAGCGATTTAAAATTTGCATTCTTAGGGGTCCTTACCCCGGTTTGCCCCGGCTTATTTGACAGCTAAATTTCCAGGGCCGTGGCTGTTGGTTGGGATTTGCGTTTGCCGGGGCCGGGGCCGGGGCCGGGGTGGAAAAAAAGTGCCGGGGCAAGCCCGGGCCGGGGCCGGGGCCGGGGCCCCGGTCGATCCCTAAGAGTCACGTGAACAAAAGGAAACAACAAGACAGACCTAAAGGTGTTGTACTGGTTAAGGCGAGCACAGTTCAATACACAAAACACCAGGGTAGAAAATGTCCGTCTGATGAACAAACAATTTTATTTTGAGTTCCATCAAAAATTAAAATAGTTTATTTTAAAAAATAGTCTTTAGCTGGATTCCAACAAGCAAAATTAGAAAATAACATTAGCCAAATATTTTTAACATTACGAGTTATTTTTTATTTGGAAATAAACTGATTTATTCCAGTATATTGATAATGATAAAATAAATATGGAAGTGATAACTTTCTCGAAGAGCGGGAACAAAATCGACCACTTTACACAAAGGAAAACCACTAAGGTAAGGTTGTTTATTTTGAATACCGCACTAAATAATAAATTACATACAGTTTTTTTTTCATTTAAAAAAAGGAAGCTCGAAGCTCGCCCCTTGAGGTAGAATACCACAGTTAGATTTTGACAGCAGATTTTATCTAATTAATTTTTACTAACGTAATTTGACCTGCTCATTCTGTTTTTGACATTGATTTTTTTAAAAAAATTGTTATCGTCCACAATCATTTAAGGTCTATTCATACTTATGACAAAACGTCCTTTGGACAAAGTCCAAAGGACAAACCAAAACGTTCTTTGGACAAGCCAAAACGTCCTTTGGACTTTGTCCTTTGGACGAAGTATGAACGCTACTCAGAATTTGTCCTTTGGACTTTGTCCAAAGGACAAAATCCAAAGGGAAAAGTCCAAAGGACAAGAAGTATGAATACGTTGTCCTTTGGACTTTTCCCTTTGGACTTTGTCCTTTGGACAAAGTCCTTTGGACTTTTCCCTTTGGACTTTGTCCTTTGGACAAAGTCCAAAGGACTTTTGTCCTTTGGACTTTGTTCAAAGGACGTTTTGTCATAAGTATGAATAGACCTTAAATGACACCAATAAAATACATGTCAAAAATACATTATATTATAATAAAATTCATTACCAAAAATATTCTATTTTTTCATTTTTCATTTAGCGTATCTTTAATAAAAAAACGCTTTTTTTAATTAAAAAGTTAAAAATTAACAAAAAATTTTTCGACGTTAAAAATATTGCCTGCGGTAGACTGCACCTACGGAAACAAAATCCGAGTCCGACAGTCTAACCACTCGGCTACTCGCCCATCTGAAATCTCTTTCGTAAAAGATACTTTTAAACAAACGTGTCGAAATGTAGTTTCTCGGCGTCAAATCAAAAAAAAATTTAAATGATAATTAAAAAAATTTGATTCGTTCAGATTTCAATGAAAGTTTGGAAATAGTTAGACACAAGTCTAATCAATACTTTGAATTGTATTTGTTTAAAAAAACTAATTCAGGATTTTTTTTATTTGCTTTTTCTTTTAAAACAATAGATTTTTTTAATTTTCTTAAAAATCTGAATTACCTTTTACTCCAAACCACATCTAAAAGTTGTCCCTTATTTTTCGTTAACTTTTTATAAAATTGCAGGAAAAACTGAGCAAATCAAATTTTTTGGCCAAAAACTGTTTTTTGAGCTTTAAATTCATCCAACTATATCTCGAAACAAAACATTCGGTAAACGATGAAACTATTACCGTTAGATACATCATAATTTGAGCTTTCGATCGACTATACTTTTGTCAGATAAAAATTAATATCTAAGTTGATATCTAACTTTTAGTAAAAATCATCATAACTGTGGTGTTCTACCTTAATTGGGTAATATAAAACTTATTTAAGTTTGAAATACATATTTTTGCTTTAAAAAATATTTGCTTTTTTGGATTCCAGATATTTTTTCACCGCATCAATTGTAGTAATAGCGTTATTTATGAACATCAATTTTCTATATTTAACTGATTGCTGCTAAAAGTCTAAGCTACTCACTGATATGAACGGGAGATTAATCCGTTGGCCGTTTTTGAGATATAACGTTTTAAATTCAAGTTTTATTGTCAGTCTTTTTGAACGGACTTTAGTTAAAACACTGTAGTTTCAAAAAGTTGGTTATATAACACATCACATTTTATAAGTATAGCATTCCTCTTTAACTATTCATTTTGTAAATACCTAGACTAGTGGCGTTCCACTCAGCGCTGAAGCTCAACGGCTATCGATAAATTTATAAATTTTTTTTATAAATTTAAGTTATTTTTTTAACATTTATTAAACGTTTTAAAAAAACTTAAAAAAAAATGACTTAAATAACTTTAAACATAATTCGATTTTAAATAAACTTCGCATAATTATCTAAAAAAGGAGCAACGGAGCTTAGGAGCTCTCACCGATTAAAAAACTCTTGGCGCCTGAGCATGGTGTTTGAGCCATAAAAACATCCCTAACTTAAGTTTTTGATTCTGGTGAATCGCGAAGTCTGCTTGTAAATACGTGCAATATGCAATCTACTGTCTTCCAGACATTAATAGGGCGTACCAGCCAAATAATAATTTTAAAAATAAACCGAGATAGAATTCTTTAAAGGTCTCTCACGTAAATATCATAAATAAAAAGTGGAAAAAATAAGACAAAAAATCTTGGAAACAACTTAATACAATATAAAAACTATTGATGACAATAAAAAACTTGCAGCTAATTATAGTTATCTAAAATAATAAATATCTTGCGTGCGTCAACGTTAAAGTTTTTATTTCAAGCTCAATGAAAACACAGTTACCCTTGCGTGCAAGATGAAAAAACAAGAAAACACAGCCATTTAAATTGAGTTTTCAATCTGGGCTGGCATTCCGGCGTCTTTGATAACCCCGATAATTTTTTTAATGTATACGCGAACAAAAATATTTAACGTTGGAATCATAGTTATCAAAAAGCGCCCTAAAAGCCAAAATTTTTAGAAGCAAAGCGCCAAAAACGTATTCTTGTAACAAAAGTACAAAAAAAATATAAAGGGATCTAGCTTAGCTAGTAACCAAAGAACCACGAAAAATGACTTTTAAAACCCAAAGGCAAGACACATAGAGAAAGAAAAAAACGAGAAAAAGGAACATAAAAGATGATTTATACTTTACCTAAAATGCCAAAAAACCTAACTTAAAAGAAAAAGTTCAAGGATAAAGTCCAAAGAATATTTTTAAACATGTTAATACTTCGTAGAATAGACAAATTAAAAGGACTTTTGAACAAGCCGAATCGGCCTTTGAACAATTAAAAAATGTCCTATATGGACAATTTTAAAAGATTGTTTTTGAACGAAGTAAGAACATTTTCTTATTGTTCAAAGAACAGTCTAAACTAAAGGACAGTCCAAAATTGCTAAAGGACAGTTCAAAGTGCAAAAACACAAGTTGAAATATTTTAATTTTGTTTTAATTGTCCAAAGGATACCTTTGGATTGTAATTTTGGCTTGTCCAAAATGTCCTTTTGACTTTTTTTGGATTTTGTTCTTGCACTGTTCTTTAGTCTTTTCTTTTTGAATTTTGTCCTTTGGACACTGATTTGAACTGTCCTTACAATATTTTACAAGACAATATATTTTCCAAACGGTAGTTTACAATGTTTTTTGTTTATTAATTTAAAAAAAATAATGAATTTTCATATTATAGCGTGGTATTTATACAAAAATAGTGAAAAATCTACTAACGGTAGCTTTTTAACAAGCATTTTCTAGTCGCATTTTTAGCATTTAAAAAAAATAAAAAAATATTAATTTAGTGTATTATTTCGTAAAAATACATAGAAATCAGTTTAAAAAATCTCCATGTTATAATTACCTTATAAACCATATTTTGTTGTTTAATGTTTCTTATTTTGATTTCAATTGATATAAATTTGCAAATTTAAATCAAAAACAACTTATAAAAATTAAAATAAAGCTTGCGAAACAGGTTCTACAGTAGTGCTAATATAGTATTCAATTAAATTGATCAATAAAAGCGATAGATATATAATTTTTGCATTAAATTACGCAACTTAACTGAACGCCTAAAAAATTATAGGCAAATAAAATCTAGCTGACCGCGATATTTCCAGTATTGAATCGACTATTTAACAACAAAAACATTTTAAATTTTTCACTAAAGCGGATTAATAACAAAGATTAAAACTTTTATTTTAAAAATGATTTATCAAATTACTTTGTTTGTAACCTGAATGCAAATTTTTTAAGGGCTAAAGTTGGTTAATTTTTGTATATTTTGTGAAAAGGTGGAATTAAAAAAAAATTCAGCGTTCTTATTTGTTTATAAAAAAACTTCATTACCGCACAATTTTAATTGGTCCCCTCATGTGTGCATTGTAATTTTCAGCGTCAGCCAGATATAATTCAACCATAGATATTTCTTTGGATTATAAAACAAACAAATTGGCAAAATTTTGCTTCTTCAATAACGACATATTTTTTGGCCTATTTTCTATAAAATAAAATATATATTTTTTGTGTTTTGGCAGTGGCAATAAAAATAATTTTTGCTAGCGTATTTTAACCGTATTTTTTGCAGATTATACTGGTGGTAAGTTTAGCTGTTGTTCTCAACGTTTTAGAAGTCGATTATGTGGAACAGTATCAAACGCTATTGATACACCAAAAAAAAAACGCAAGCCACTTTTGTAATTTTGGAATTCGCTTTACAAAGTTCAAATCCATCCAAAATATGCTATCCAAAATATCTCAAGAAAAGCTAATGCATCCAAAGTACTTCGACAGAGGTGAAAACCAAAATGTAAATCAGAAATCCAGGCTTCTGTTCTTTCTCGAATAATAACAAGGATGTGGGTTTCCTGGATACACACTATTATAGATGTTAAAAAAAATCGACCTAAAGTCAACTTTTAAGGGATTTTGAATTTTTGGTATTGGTGAAATATCTTTTTCTAGTCAGTGAGGAACCTTCCTTCATCTAAATATCTGTTTACAAGTGTAGCCAGAAAAGACGCCACATATTCAGCAACAGCCTTAATCATTTTAGGGTGTATTTTGTCAGGACCAGAAAAGAGTTGGATTTTAACTTTTTAATATCACCCAATATTGTTTCTTACTGGCATCTTAGTTCCTCAGGCAACGGTTGGATGGGAAAAAATAGGTGAAATATCTTTTTGATTCCACACGGAATAGAAATGTTCGGCAATACATTTGGGATAATTTGTTACCGCATAGGTCTCCTTAGCATTTCTAAGTGAGGGGAGTGAATCATCAGATATTCCATTTACGCCTTTAATAACCCTCCAAATTTCTCTAGGTGTTCTAACGTTTTCAAAAATGACAAAATAGCGTCCTGTTTTGTTTTTGTTGCTTGTTTTCCAAATTGTTTTTTCAATCTTTATAACGATAAAAATCGGCAGCAGTATGTATTTAACCCAATGTACATACGATCTATTTTTGTTTTTTATTAAATTTTGCAAGTTGTTTGAAAACCAAAAAGTTTTAAGCTTTACATTGATTATTCTTTTTGGAATAAAGCGATCAAAATTTTGCAGAAAATTTTAAGTCCATAATTTTGCAGCTTCATCCACACTAGGAACATTATCCACAATGTCATTAAAATTAGTGTTGCGAAAATTTTGAAAATTTTGATCCCAATTAGTTTTCGACCCTAATCTGATTAAATACGTTTAGGCTTTTAAGGCACTTTTATTAAATTTAGCTCCACATACAGAAGGCAACGTTTTTTTTAAGTGGATATGAACGACTAATATTCTTTATGCATTGGCGATTTCCCACAATTTCCACAAGAAAGAAAGAAAGAAAGAAAGAAAGAAATTTATTTTAGCAAAATGTTTTCAAAAAGAACACAACAAATAATAAAAATAAAAGATATCACACACAAACACAATATTAAGTATAAATTTTTTTTATCACAAACACCACAGTATATATAACAACTAGTACCTATTAGTAAATGGTTACAAAATATAAATAAAATAAAAATAATAATAACGCATTACTGTTGGGAGACCCCATGATTTAAATGTATCCAAAAATAAAAAGGTTATTATTTTTTGTTAAAGAAAACATTCCAGATCAATAATTACAAAAAGATAATGTAATGTGTGCGATCCTCAAGCAATAGTTCTTCATGAAAGCGTTAATTATGATGTTATTGCTAAAAAACTGCTCAGAAGGCTGAAGCTTTGCTTTGACTTCAGCACTGATACTGAGCAGGTCATTACTTTGTACCAAAATGTTATTGCTTGTGCACAAAATTTATAAAAATGATTAATTTAGAGAAAAAAAAACTGGGCGGAATTTGAGCTTATCACTACAAATATTATGACGTTGCAGCTAATTTAACGATTTTCTAAATATACTGACCGATTTAGAGGTAACCTGGGAGGCACTAAGAGTGTTCCAGTTACTAATTACTCGATTAGGGAAACAATATTTTCTTGCATCAATTCTGCTATCATCAACTTGTAGTTTAAATGGATGACCTCGTGTTGGTTTAGTATTAAAAGAAAAAAGGTTTTCTGCAAGGAGGCTAGATTTTCCATTGATTATTTTATATACTTCACATAAATCGGTTTTATTTCTTCTGTCAGAGAGTTTTTCAAGTTTTAGAAAAGCTAAACGATTTTCATAGTTAGTGTAACCAAGACCACAGCATCTAAATAATCTCCTTGTATAATATTTTTGAACCCTCTCTATTAACTTAGAATCTTTTAGTAAATAAGGATTCCAGATTACACTGCCATATTCTAGCAGTGGTCTGATGTAGGATTTATACGCTTGCATTAAATTTTTAACTGATTTAGCAGTAAATGTACGGAAAATAAGTGCAGATCGCAAAGCGCGTTCAGCTATTTTAACATCCAATGAGGAAGCGTTTTGTGGAACTACTGTTCTGGTTTGATCATAATGTGTTTAAAAATCCACAATCTGACCCAAACATAGTTGTCTATGAAGTTTCATTTCAAAAAACATTCCTAAATGTAAGTGGGTTTTTAACGTAAGTGGGTTTTTACCCACTTACGTTAAAGAAAATGGCGCATCATACAAGGAAGACATCAGTGAATTTGGAAATGGAGGCGCTGCACTCAAAAATAGCAGACCTGGAATCTGAACGAAGTCAGCTGCTGGATCGTGTAAAGATTCTGGAGGACGCCCAACAACAGAAACGCGCGCCAGCTTCCATCATTGATGAAGAAATTGTGGCCAGGATCTGTTCCAGAGTTATTCAGGAACTCCTGCCATGGATGGAGAACCGGATGAAACAAGCCGAGACCCAACGGGAGCATTCCACAATGGCAGTAATAGCTGGTCTTGAAGAATCTAACAACCATTTAGAAGATCAGCGCAAAGTTACTGCCATTGTGGAGGAGACAATCAACACCGACGGAGAACTGAACAATCCTGTTGTGGACTGTTTTTGTATTGGTAAAAAGGAGACTGGGAGGCCCAGACTTCTGAAAGTAAAATTTCTCAATAATGCCATACGGAATAAGTTTGCTCGCTCAAATGGGAAGCTGAGAAAATCCGATCAGTTTGGTCATGTGTATGTAAGGCCATCTCTAACCAGAGAACAGCGTCAAGATCAAGTTGTTTTGCTAGCCAAAGCCAAGCAGCTCCGCAGTGAAAACAAAATGGTTTTTGTTCGTTACAGTGACTCAGGAGATGCTTATTTATATGACAATAATAAAAAATGCACTCTTGAAATTAAAAGCTCAGACCAAATTTTAAAATAGGATACATTTATATATATTTTTTAAATTGCAACCCAGTTGCAATTTAAAAAATAGCAAGTTTAAAAAAACCGCACAGATCAAAATGCTCAAAATAATATCATTAAACGCAAGATCACTTTCAAATTGTCTAGATGAATTTGAGCTTTTAATTTCTGGTTCCGATATTAATAGACAGATAGCAGGAGCGCGAAGAAAAATAAAAAAAAACAAAAAGAAAAAAAAAAACCAAAAAAAAAATAAACAAAACGCGCACAAAAAAAAAAAAAACAAAACGAGAAAAAAACCAAAACCCAAAAGAAAGACCAACACGAAACACCACAAAAAGCCACCCCGCCCACCCCCACCCCAGCCACCCCAACCCCAAAAAGGAAACAGCACCCGACCCACGCACAAAAAAAAAACAAACAAAGAAAAAAACAGCAATCAAAAAACCAAGCAACATCACCCAAATCAAACAAAAAAACACACAAAAGAACGAAACCGAGAAACAAGAGAAAACGAAGAACAAAAACACAAATATCAAAACAACAAAAAAAACATAACATCCAAAATAAATAGCAAACTATAGAAATTATTAACCAAAAATACAATCATACAAAAAACGCTCAAATAACACCACAATATTGTTTGAAAACCCTGCAAATTCATCAAAAAATCGAGCATGGCTTATATTTTATTCAATCTAAGTTCACGTTTTTCAAAGGCATCAATCATAAAATTTTTGTAGCAGTTTTTGAGAAATCAATCATCTTAAAAACAACAACACGCGTTAAGAAGTTTAATAAAGTATGGCAATATTTAATTTAAAGTAATTGAGTTTATTAAATGTAACAAATAGAAATTAAATGAACTGTTACCATTGATGCAAAATATCATAGATAATAGCAAGAGTTTAAAATCGAAATTTAGTACTATTATTAAAAATATGCCTTAGCTTTAAAAATTTTCTAAACAAAAATATATATAATTGTTTGTTTCATTCATCGTACGGAAAGAGCATTTTTATCCACGACTGCCAGTTTTGAAATATGAATTTTTGGTTGAAAAATTCCATGGTCAAACCATTCTATACAGTTTGCTATTGACGAAAATAAACACGTGAACTAAATGATAAACAAAATTTGAGTGTATAGCACAAACATTCCTGTTTTATATTGTGTTATTGATTTCAATTTAAATAAGACCCAATAAAACATAAAAATATACATGCATATATTGTGAATATACAAGTATCCTAAGCTAAGCCTCCTAGGTGCACATTTATATTATTTTTTAGACATTAACTAATTCTGAAACTAATCAAATTGTTTGTCATGACACAGACACACAGACACACACACACACACACACAAAAACACACACACACACACACACACACACACAAACACACAGACACACAATACACACACACACAAACAAACACACACACACTCACAACACACACACACACACACACACACACACACAAACACACACACACACAACTTGGATCTGGAATTTCAAGCCGAAAATAGGGAACTTGAAGTTGTAAGTGAGGAACTTGGCTCGGAAGGTATAAAGCGCCAAAACGTTTACCTAAGCCCTAGTGAAGCCTAAATCAAGTACAAACTTATACTTGTGCAGTTACTTGTGCAGTTTGCAACCCTTATTTACAAAAGGATATAAATATTTTGGAAAAAGTGCAACAAAGTTTTACTAAAAGGTTGTTTTATAAATGCAAGTTGTTACCTGTTGGTTAAGAACAAAAACTGGATTATCTAGGTTTAGAAAGATTAAAAGATCAAAGAGACAAAACTGATTTATATGAGAGCTTTAAAATTATACATAGTTTAAATAATTAGCGAAGCAAATAGTTTTCTTAAGGTTTAACCTGTGGTCATCCCTTTAAAGTGGCTGTTGAAGAAAGTCGAATTAATGCAAGGAAATTTTCTTTTGCAAATAGGGTATTAACACCTTGGAACAATCTACTCCAGTCTAAAGCAACTGTTGATTCATTGGATGCATTGAAGATAAGTTTTAATGTGTCTTAAATAAGTGCTTTTTTTTAGCCTTTAAAGTCTTTTCAGATCGCTACGTTGATATTTTGTTATAATTATAGTTTCTAACGGCGGCAAAATGTAAAATGTAGCGCTCTAAATAAGACTTGCGTATTTTGGTTGTTTTTAAAGTGTAACCAGTAATAATTAATAATTAATTTTAATTTTAAAAATTGAAACACCTAATAACCACATGATATTAAAACTTCTTAGTCGTTTTAATCTTATATATATGAAATTTGTTTTGTTTTTTAGTTAAACTTAATTGGCGTATTTAAAAAATGTACAAAATAAAATACCATTAAAACATGCACAAAGACTTCAAACAAAAACTACAGAATAACACCCCAACAAAGCTATTCACTCGTCTAAAAAAAGTTTCAGGAAACGGCGTGTTTTGTGGGTTGTGATTGTGTACTTCATGTGAAGTTTTATGCGATGCCACCAATGCCACGAATCACGATTCCGATGCTTAAAACTGTTTGTTATGTACTGTACGGTTAATTTATTTTAATTACGTGATTTTTTGACATTTTATGTTGTACATGTTTTAAAAATTCCTATTACATTGAAATTAATAATTAGGAAAATTTTATGTTTGTGAGTTTAAAATGACAAAAAAGCATTAATATTAAGTGTTTGATAAGTTTTTTAAATAGCCGAATTAAAGTTAATATTAAAATTACTAATAACAACCACAATTGCTTTAATTTCTTTAAAAGTAAATACAAATCAGAATTAAATTTTTTAAAAACAAAATTTAAAAAAAAAATTAAACAAATTTATTTTTTTGGAGCGCTATTCGGCATTTAGGGGTTTCTAATTTTTTATCCCTGACCCCCATCTAGATTTTAAAATCTGACCCCCACCGTCCCCTCTCGGGAAAATTTTAAGTACTTTTTTTATACTAAATTTTCTTCTAAAAACGTGATTTTATAATACAAATTCATGTTTTTACACACTTTTTACACCTGAATATCGCTCTTTATTCAATAAAATGTAGTATTATCTTTAAAAAAAACTATTATTAAACTTAATGGTTTAAAAGTATTTTGCTTCGGAAATTGGACCCCACCTGACCCCCCTCTAGGTTTCAAAATCTTCCACCCCGGGTCGACCCCTCCTAGAAAGCTAGGGAGGGTTCGACCCTCCCTAGGACCCCCTCCCAGATTTTGAAACATCATTTACCCGGGGTAAACACGCCCCCTTAGCTTTTTGACCGTGTTCATCTATGGTCAGAGTTTTTTTTGGATAAAAAAATGGGAGATACAGAACTTGAACTTTGTAAAGTGTTATTTCGAGTTTGATGTGCTGCGTTGTAAGCTTTCCATTTTATAAATGGTATTTAAAGGTCTACTATTTTGAAACATCATAACGGAAGTTGTTACATTTTAAGGAAAGAAGTGAAATTGATAAACAGCAATCACGGTCCTAGTTGTCCAGCAATCAAGGAGTAAAATTTTTCGCCCCTCCTGGCTTGTCCGCCCTTGGGGTTTTATTGGGGAGGGTAATTCCAAAAGGGAAAGGGCAAGCAGGGGAGAAAGAAAAAAAGAAGGGAAAAGGGACAAAAAAGCGAAATCAAGGTAAAAAACAGGTCCAAAATGGCTTAAAATGCATTAAAACAGGCTAAAAACTGCAAAGATTTCGCGTTGATGGCGTCGTAATAGGCCAAAAATTTTGCTATAATTTTTAGGTAATTTTTTTCATTTATTTTTCGTTTAAAAAACAAAAAGAATTACAAGAAAAGATTTTCAGATTAAAAAACAACAAGAATCACAAGAGCATTACAAATTTTTAGGTTAAAAAACACAAAAAAAATACAAGAACGGATTTTCAGATTAAAAAACAAAAAGAATTACAAGAACGGGCGACGCAGGAAGAAAACCGAAAGAAAGAATTAGCAATGCCAGTTCCCAGCGAGGGTGCAATGGCACCTAGTGGGTTCAAAATTCTACGAAGGCCGGAAAGTGCCGGAAACCTTCAGGCTGAATTTAAGGTCAGTTTGTAAACTAAAATACTATTCTGGTTAAGCTAAAGACGACAAAAATTTTTAATACGTGTTACATTTTGCATACGAGCTTTTAGGGCTGTTTCACTTTTCGGTGACAAGAGACAACGCGTCGGCTGTGTTGTGAACGTGTGGTGATCAGGTCGCTTGTGACCATAGATGGGTAGCCTCCCGGATTTTGGGGGTAAAATTTGAGGGGAGGGGAGTGTCCCAAAAATTTTTTTGGGGTATACCTGAAATACCCTATTTTTAGCGTTTTTAGTACTAGGACCCCCCAAATTTTTTGGGGGTGCCCCCAAATTTTAGGGAAGGGGGGTGTCGGCTATAGTCGGAATTTTTTTGGGTGGTATAACCCCCCTGGCCACCTATGATTTTGACTCTGATGTAAACTAGACCTTATCGTTTTCCTTTGGGCACCTTTGCTTAGCCTATATTTGGGTAGCCAATAGGATTGAAAATGAATGGGTATTCTGATTGTCCAAAACACTGCAGCAAAAAAAGGAGGAGTTTTGGGTGGGGTATCTCATGTCAGCACGGCATTATCAACATATAATTTGGAGTAATGTATAAACGCAATCATTTTCCCTTAAAAAATTCGAAATGGAAGTGCCGTAATCCCCAATCCGTGATTTTGGGCTACTGTGGACTCGCCTAATATTCAGCAATTCCCAGTACTAATAGAGCTAAAATG
The DNA here is from genome assembly GCA_030248175.1 of Microlaimidae sp. YZB2_3. NCBI lineage: Eukaryota > Metazoa > Nematoda > Chromadorea > Desmodorida > Microlaimidae > Microlaimidae sp. YZB2_3. The sequence continues at coordinate 14,311 of JASAMX010031312.1, forward strand.
GGGTGTTTTTGGAGATAAATAAATAATAATTTCCAGCTGAAATAAAATCGAATATATGATGCGTTCTGTCATAAAAGTTTACTGCAAATTTTAAGAATTTCGGATTTTACATTGAATACGTTTCCAGTTTTCGTACTATTAGAAAAACTATCGGAGTAAAAACATTTTTTAGAAGATGTCAGTTGAGGAAAGGGATACTAGTTCAACTTCAAATGCCGTGAACGGGGAGCAACCTGTGATGTCACTTCTGAAAAGACCGAAAGGAGGAAGCCAAGTCGGTCTAAAAAGTCTAGAAGAGCGGGAACGAGCTTATCAGGTAACTTATTGAGTTCTCACCACCACCACCTTCCTCTTTCATACATAAATAAGCATGGACCGGTAAGCTAGGGGGTGGCTACCCTGGGTAAATGGCCCTTTGAAAGATAGGAAGGGGTCCGGGCATAGGTGGGCAGCCTCTCGGATTTTGGGGGGGTATAGGGGGGGGTCAAATTTTACGGGGGGTGTCCAGCAAGACCCAAATTTTGAGGGGGGGGGGGGGTGTACCCAATATTTCCGCGCTGCCTTAAAATGAGCTTAAAACGCGTAAAAAAACGTAAAACAAGCTTATAAATGCTTTAAAACTGTGTAAGATTAAAATAAGACCTTATTGTAACTTATAAATTTTATTTTTTAAATTCTTTTAATAATAATGTGCAATGGCGCAGTCAGGATTTCATTTCAGGGGCGTCGGTCTGGGGGGGAGGAAGAAAAAGTGTTGTCGAAGCGGCGCGAAGCGCCGCCGCTTGCGCCGCGTAGCGGCGCCAGCCGACGCGAAGCGTCGGCCGGAGGGTCTGGGGGGGGTCCCCCAGCCGCCGGAGGCGAAAATTTTTTAAAATATATACTAAAAACGGCTTAAAAATCGTCTCCTGGTGATCGCGTGAACATACATTTTACTTTTGTTTTTTTACCTAATTTCTACATAATTTTCTGTGATCTTAAAAATTCAGTCAGGGGGGTTCGGGGGGAACAATGCCCCCTGGAGGAGAAAATTTATAATTTGAGGCGCTAAAATACACTAGAAATTTTAATTCCAAATGATACTAATTACAAAATTTAAGGTTTTTTATAGCTATACTATACATTTATAACATGTGTTTAAAACGTTAAAAAAAGGATAATAGTGTTTATAGTAGTTTTATTAAACATGTATGCCTTAACTACTGAATGGGATAATCGATTTGCAATTGAAAAACTAAGATAAATTGCCAATTTAAACTGCCCGCGTAGCGGGGAAATTTAAACTGCCCGCGTAGTGGGGGAATTTAAAGGTAATAAAAGGTAATGAACGGGGAAATAAGGTAATAAACACTCCGCGCGAAGCGCGGAAAAATTTTTTAGTCCTTTTATAACACTTAAAAATTTTTCTTTGGGAGGCGAATTTGGGGGGGGGGGTGTCCCCGACTACCCCAAATTTAAGGGGGGGGTCAGCAAAATCTGAAATTTTGGGGGGGGGTATAACCCCCCCCCCAACCCCCCCCCCTGCCCACCTATGGCTGGGGGTGGTCCCCCCTAGCGGACCAGACCAAAAACACCTATGCGGGGTACCCCTAAATTTTAGGGAGGTGTCGGTCGGCTATAATCGGGATTTTTTGGGGGTATAACATAACCCCCTTACCCACGGCCCACGTATGAATTTAGGTCAAAATTTATTGTCACAAACATAATTTTGTAATAAACACGGTTTTGTACTTTTTTACACATAAATAGCCTATTTAAGTACATAAAATTATATATTAATGCTAAAAAACTTAAATATTGATTTAATGTGACTTTGCTTGGAAACCGGAACCCCTCTGACCCCCCTCTGGATTTCAAACTGGTCCCCCTAAAACGCTAGGATTGACCAGACCCAGTGCGCGGTGGGCAGGGGGGGGGGTTTGGGGGGGTTATACTTCCCCCGAAATTTCACGATTTTGCTGACACCCCCCCTTAAATTTGGGGGTAGTGGGGACACCCCCCCCAAATTCGCCTCCCAAAGAAAAATTTTTAAGTGTTATAAAAGGACTAAAAAAATTTTCCGCGCTTGGCGCAGAAATATACCTTTATTTCCCCGTTCATTACCTTTTATTACCTCTAAATTCCCCACTACGCGGGCAGTTT
>JASAMX010031313.1:0-10650 GCA_030248175.1 Microlaimidae sp. YZB2_3
ATTTAACCTTACACTTTCACATGCAAGTCGCAGACTCTAACCACTAGGCCATATCGACAGCTGGGATATATAAGGAAATGAGGCTTTATAAACAATAGTGTTTTTTGTAAAAGTTTACAAACAACATATTATTTTTACCAAGGCTAATTTATTTGTACATGACTTTTTGCAAACAAAATTAAGAAAATGTGGATTACTCCACAGTTTGTAATCAATTTTTTTTACATTTTGAAATACACTGTGCATTTTTTCGCACATAATTAGAACAACTGTTTTAAAAACAGTCGGACATTTTTTTATTTTATGGATTATTTTGGAAACTGAAAATTAAAAAATATCTCTCCCCAGTCGCCACTGTGATCATGACAATACGTAGATTGAATATGACCAACCTTATATGTTAAAATAAGTCCAATCCGTCAATTTCTAAATAATTTAAGTATTTTTTCTTACCGGAAGCCAACCCTAGCCAATTCATATTCATGCCATGAATTAGCTGGGGCAATTCATTTAATTCATTTAGGTTCATGCCAATTCATTCAATAACTTGTCCATGTCAATTAGGCCCATGCCAATTCATTCAATAACTTGTCAATTCATAAATCACACATATATGATTTATTTATATATAATTTACATGAGCAAGCAAGCAAGGGCACAGCTGATTGCACGTTCAGGACGATGACACAAAGTTCAGTATTTTCTGCGCGGTTTTTAACCAAACAATTAAAATTTCATTAGTAATCAGTTGCGAACGCACTCTTCAAAGCTCAATCTCACTTAATTGAGATTCCAAAATGGGCCAAGGTGTTTAAATGTATGTAGAATAGTGAAATTTTTGTGTCGCCTCTAAAAAGTTGTGTCTAAAACTATTAGACAGAAAATAAGTACATTGTTAGATTATTTTAACCAAAAAATAGGCAATAAAAGAGGACAAAAATTTCTAATTGTCTACGTAAATACCTCATTTTCTGCCTAAGTAGCTCACTAACATTGACGTACTATACATACTTATAAAATCATTTATTCACTTTACATTAGGGTAACTGACTTAATTTCCGCCACTTTTTTTATTTTTTTGGATAAATTTTTCCTGGTTTTTCCAATCGACCCAAAATTTCGTCCAAACATCAAACGATAGCTATTTTTGTTATTCCAGTGCAAAATTTTAAAATTTTTTGTACACTTAAAAATCAGTAGAGGTTTAAAGTTTTCATTTTATAGTGGCCGAAATTAAGGCGCAAACCATTAACTTCGGCCACCTGAAAAAAACTGGCTATAACTATTGCCAAAACGAACAATAAAAATTTTTAAAGGTTGCAAATTTATTTAAGGTATTGGTCCTGGTACATATAACTTAATTTTTTCTCGTTTGCAAACTTTAATAGTTATTAGCAAGACTTTAAATAATTATGTCAAAATCTTAAAAAAACAAGTTTTAATAACTTGTATTTTTTGTTGAATTTTTATTTTCGGCTTTAAAAACGTCTAAAAAAGTCAAATGAGCAAAAAAAATGTTATAAATGCGGTAATATTATGATATATAAAAACAGCAAAAAACGACAGGTTCTTTTTCACCTAAATTTTAAGGTGGCTGAAATCAACAGAATTTTAAAATGCACAGTTAGTTAAACGCATTGCAAAGTGATTTTGAAGAAAATATCAAAACATGAAAATTAAAAATTTTGAGCCTTAAATAGAAGATATTTTAAGGTTATAGAGTGTTTCGTTCTAAATTTGATGCAGTTTACACACAAAGCAAAATTTAAGAAAATCCCAAAAAATCACTTTTTGTATGAAAATGTTCGTAATGCAGAATAACAAAAATAAAAAATATTTGCAAAAACACTTTATTGTGTTTTAAAAATAAGCCAATTTTCTAACACCCTAAATTGGGGACCGAAATTGTGGCCTGGCCCAAATTATGTCAGATACCCTATAACTTTTGCATTTGTATTTATTGTAATATTTAAGACGAATCAATACAAAAAGAGTGATTAAATATTTGATTTAGCGTCTAATGCATGGATCTACCTGGCTCTAAATGTCACAATAAGGCGTGGAGTGCAGAAGGTTTGTAATGCAGCAAATTAAAGTTTAATAAAAATTTTTTAAAAAACTGTGCTGTTTTTTATATATTTTTGGTTTAAAAAGAATAATTTAAACAAGCTCGTATTTTTTACGAGTAGAAAAATAACTATGTATTTGATGCAAACAATTTTTTCACCGAAAAGTCTCTGAGAAACGCGTTTTTGTCTGATAACAAACTATTAATATTGTCTTTGATTGAAGTAGGCTTGCAAAAAATATTTTCACTTTACGAACCATAGCAGAAAAATAACTTTTACCTGCCACAATTATTTAAACACAAACGGCAGTTTTTTTCTAAACTTCCATATTTTAATTTTACTTTTAAATTATATGGTAACCGTCCTACAGGAAGGTTGCGGTACCGAAAAATAACATTTCGGCGTTACCATACCACAATGAGTCAAGATCCCTATAAAATACTTTGTAACTGTGACTCTTTTTATTTCTTAACATACAAATAATATAACCATTATGAGTCACAGTTACGTTAATTTTATACTGATTGTGACTCTTTGTGTCATAGTAACGATGATTTAATGCAGCGTTTTACCGTTTGACAGTTCCGTAGCAGTTTACTGAGTGGTAGGAACATCAATAGTAATGACATCAGATTAAATTTACTTACGTCCCCGGTGGGTTTCAAATTAGGCCCTTGGAATTTTTTTATCAGACGAAACCATACTGAAACAAAAGGTCATGCGTCATAAAAAAGCACTGGCCTGAAAGTATGCTGTGAAATGGTTTTTAAGCACAAGAACTAACAGATTTATTTGATAAAAGTTGCTTTCGAAACAATAAATTAGCATATCAAATCAATAATTGCATAATTAACTACATTTTTTGTGTCACACTAGTTATGGATTTTACAGTTAGCTCATTAAGAAGTAAAAATGACGGAGTAAAAATAATTATCGTGTACTAAAACAGTGATTTGACTTCGGGGCAAAAAAATTAATTACTTAAAGTAATAATCCAAGACTTTTGAGATTTTTCAGCAAAATTAAAGCAACTTTTTATTAGCTATTTTCCATCTAAAAATATTATGCTTGCCGGAGGTCTGGTTATTTCAACAAAAAAATACAAACCTTTGCGTTTTAACCTAAACTTTTATCCTCAAATTTAAAATTTAGTGTAATAAGTTTTATTTATTCGACGCTTTTGTACATTTATTTTTATTACATTTTTAACATTGTTTTAAAAATTCAATATTTTGGGTACTCATGGCCAAATAAGGCAATTAATTATTCAAAACGAATTTGTTTAAACTGATAAAACACATAGATACCAGTTTCAGTGCTGTAACTAGCTGTTTACTAGCTTTTGTATCTTTCCTGTTTAAGTATTTACATGACAAAAAATTTATGTATTTATTTATTGATTCAAACATCATCAGGGACGGTCCGGTCCAGTAAAGATGTGGAAAGACGTGGTGACTAGGTGCTATGTTAGCAAGATGTTTAAATTTCATGATACGGTTTTATTTTTTTATTTTTTTGAGAAATCTAATTGTATTTCTTTTTTTTTAAATGGCATAATATTTTTTGTATATTTGTTACCAAAACAAGCTAATAAGGCGATGAATCCTATTTAGGGTGGGATTTTTTTCGTCTAAAAAGCGCTGCGAATCCGCAAAAGGTATTGTCGCCAGTGCTGCAGTGTGTTAAACTCAGCCTCCCAGTAGTTCGAAGTTTAACACATTGCAGCACTGACGCAATACACCTTTTACGGCTTTGCAGCGATATAACCGCAAAGGCTTAAGGTTTGAAATGTTTTACTTAACAGAATTATGCATTAAGGTCTCTCCGGACAGTTTTTATTGCAGGCCGTTCAGTAGTAAACCAATTGCAATAAAGAGCAAAAATTACCCATTTTTATTTACACACAATTTACTTTTTAATTATTATACTTATAGAATATTATAATATTTTAAGATTTTTAAATGACGAAAATTTGACTAATTGGCGAAAAGCAGGCAACAAATCCTGATTACAATAATGATATTTTTTGAACTATGTTAAATAAATTTTTAAAATTATAAAAAAATTAAAAAAAAAACATTATTAAAATCAAAAAAAAATTGTGGCCAAATATGTTTTATGTGGGAATCGATCTCGGGACCTTTCAAAAAATTTGACGACGCGCTAACCGACTATGCCACTGCCAAAAATAATAAATTTCAATAGAAATATACTATCTGGAGCTTTAAATTTTACAAAATTAAATTAAATTCAAGTTTTAATGAAATTTTGAAAAAATTAACCCCCATTTTTCACGGAAAATTCTTTATTAAACCATAAATACAACAATATTCAGTTTAATTTTTACGTACGTGAAAGAGGGTAACTGTGTCCTTTATTGGAAGTATTTTTTAAATAAATAGTGTGTAGTAAATATTTTTAAGGGTTTTAAAAAATTTTCATTGCAATTTGATTTTTAATATCAATTATTTCAATTACTTACAATAATATAATGAATATTTACTTTATAATCGTGATATTTCTGCCTTTTTAACACTCATATAAATTTTTTAGTGAAATATTACTGTATTTCACGAGATCTGGTATGCCAAAAATGGCGATTTTCCATACTTAAGAAAACTGTCCGGAGAGACCTTAATTAAGGTCTCTCCTGACAGTTTTTATTGCAAAGCGTTCAGCAGTTAACCAATTGCAATAAAGAGCAAAAATTATTCATTTTTATTTACAAACAATTTATTTTTGAATTATTATACTTATAGAGTATTATAATATTTTAAAATATTCAAATGACGAAAATTTGACTAATTGGCGAAATGCTGGCAACAAATTCTGTTTACAATAATAATATTTTTTGAATTTATGCGAAATAAACTTTTAAAATTATAAAAAAATATTATTAAAATTAAAAAAAAAAATTATGGCCAAATATGTTTTATATAGGAATCGATCTCAGGACCTTTCAAAAATGTGATGACGCGCTAACCGACTGTGCCACTGCAACCATGGGTGAATAAGTTCTAAAAACGATTTGTAAACAAACCCTCTGAAATAAATCAATAAAACGCACGACAGAACTATTTATGCGTTAAAAAATACAAAAGATATTATGGGCTTCCAAAAATTATGAATTTCAATAGAAATATACTATCTGAAGCTTTAAATTTTACCAAATTAATTTAAATCGAAGTCTCAGCGCAATTTTGAAAAAATTAACCCACATTTTTTACGGAAATTTGTATATTAAACCATAAATACAAAAATATTTTCATAAATTGTGACATACGTGAAAAAGGGTAACAATTCCTCTTTATTGGAAGTATTTTCCCTAATAAGTAATGAGTAGTGCTTTTTTTAAGGTTTTTAAAAAAAATTTCGTTGCAATCTGATTTTTAATATCATTTATTTCAACTACTGCCAATAATATAATAAATGTGCATTTTATAATCGTGGAATTTTTGCCTTTTTAACACTCATATTAATTTTTTATGGAAATATTTCTGTATTTCACGAGATCTCGTATGTCAAAAATCGCGATTTTCCATACTTAAGAAAACTGTCCGGAGAGACCTTAAAGTGTTTAATTTTAATTTATGTAAAATTAAACAAAGAGTTCTGTAAGATGTCTCAAGAAAAAAATCCAAAAATTTAGACAACGATTTGCACAAAATTTGACAGGTCTTTTTTTATTTGACTATAGAATTAATTTATTTGAGAGCCCTGCACTTTAATCAGCGTGTTGGTTTTTTCACAACAAGAATTTACCAGCGCTCATTAACCAGCAAATTTAAAAAATATACGTTCAGCGATAAGAGTGGTGGAATCTGGGCAGACGCGTTCAATGCTACAATGATAGCTAGTCATGCTAAACATTTTGTAGCGTCCTTAACACGTCAGGATTTTAAAGACTCTCAAAATGTCATATAGTAATCGTGATTAAGACACGTATTTTGCTCTGTAGGAATGGTTGTGGGAGGAGCTGTTTTAGCCAATAAGAGCTTAGGAAAAAATTGATCTTCAATAAATGAGCGATCTCCTTTTTTTCCTAAGCTCTAATTGGATGAAAGTGATTACATAACGTTGTAACTTTGTGAAGATATTTAACACTTCCATTTTACAACCCTTTTTATAATTATAAATGTAAAACAATTCTAAAAAAATTACTTCATAGTTTATCAAAAATAAAAAAAGTTTGCATAAAACGCTGCTAAACTTTATGCGTAAATCAGTTAAGTAAACCTGTAAAAAAGATTATGTAAGTATTTTTAATACTAATTATTTCTATTATACCCAAACAATTATTAGATGAATTCAGAATTTTTGTGCCAGTACTGTTTTGTGACAGTGATGCGTGGTGTATCAAAGGCAACTCACGCAGGACTCTCATGTGCCGTACTATTTTTGACAGTACTATTTCGCGACGTACTATTGCCTGTGTACTCTTTTGTAAAACCCGGGATTGTTTTATGACCCCGTTTCTTGTAGTACTCATATTCATTGGTTATAGTTATTATAGTATTTACTTAACGAGGGAGACAACGCTGGTTCAAATCCAACTGTTGGTAAGATTTTGTTTGTTTAATTTGAAAACAAATCGTTTTCAGGCAAGTTTTTTGTAAAAATTACATATGAAAATAATATTAATAACAATAAAAACAACATCAAAAACCACAATAATATTAAAAGGATTTTATTATTTTTATAACAATATAAGTTCGTTTTGCTGCATTATTGACCTTACAGCTTTTTGGTATCGGCTGCTTTTGGAATATTTCTGTTAATTTTCTTTCCCGAAAACGTCAGTCTCAATCTATGAAAAAAACGAGCGGGTCACGTGGTAAAAGCAAATGTAAAGTGCTAACAGACTTACTAAGTTCAAAGCTAGTTTTGACTACCTTTTTATTTATAGATAGCTTTAAAACTACTTCGATAGATTTCTAAAATATTTGGCAGTAGCTTCATGTAAACTAAATCTGGAAAGATTAACTTAAAATAAAGAGAAAATTCCAGGATGACGTTTGACTACCAAAAAATATAGGTTAATAATTAAACCCATGTTCTATAAAATTTCCCATACTACTCGTCATAATCGGGCGATTTATTCCTGAAACTTTAATTTTCCAAAAAGTTTGATCAAATACGAACGCCGATCTTCATAAAAATAAATCAGCCATAATTGAAAAAATTGAAAATTCAATTATTTTTTAATTTTTTTTTCTTATTAGGTGATAATAATGTAACACTTAATTTTTAAAATTTTACGCGGAAAACCCCACAAACTAAAAACAGTATATGCTAAAGCGTTTTGTAATGTTCATGAGTACTTAACATAGAACCTAAGCAGATAGATTAACATTTAACCTGTCAATAGCAATACGTAACTGAACGAAGACATTCAATTTATTTTAAATATTCTTGTTAATTTGCATATTTTGGACTAGTGCTCTTTTTTTCATATTTAATTTTCTATATAAGTTTTTTGATATTAGTAAACAAAAATAAAACAATTTTTTCCAAATCTGTATATTTGCGGCGTTCGCTAATATTTTTTATTAAATTTTTATTGATTTTACTGTGTTAAATACTTATTGCTTCCGGAGATTCAAATTTAAATCAAAACTTTTTACGAAGAGAAAATAATTTTATAAAACAAGAGTGAAACTTCTTTTTATTATGCTTTTAATAAAATGCGTGGTAAATAATAATATAATATTAATGTTAACTACGCTAAGATAATAAAATAGCAAAGGCACCATTTTTTATTAATCAGAGCTTTACACCATTGTCGAAGAAAACACTCGGGTCCGAAGCAGTAAAAAGCGTAGTTTCTTCTATCGTAACAAACTGTTGTTTTATAGTACTGGTGCAGATTTGTTTTCCAATCCCGTTGAAATTCACGCTAGAAACACAGCAATTACTGAAAAATAAACATAAAACAACTAGTTCGTCTATCACTTGGATTAATAAAAAGCTTAAATTGTGGGTAAAATTAGCGATATTTCGGTACCCATTCCGGTTCGCGAAAATCAAAGCGAGAGGAGCAAAAATTTGGCGTATATACATTAGGGTTACGCGTAAAATGCGTAAACAAACTGATTTCTGAAAGTGATTCTATAGCGTCGTCGTAATTCTGAAATAATTTTAAACTTTTTAAAACCTTTAATACTAAACAAAATTTTTTTGAAATTAAATGTTTGCATCAAACGTGTTAATTTGGCTGTAAGGGAAATTTTTTAGAAGCTACTTAACTCGACGTGTTAAAAAATGCAGGTAAAAACGTTTTTCTAGGTTTTAATATTTTCCCGATTTTAAAAAACCACCCATAACAAAACCCATATAACCACAACACAAACCAAAAACACAAAAAACATCTTCTATATATTATTTAATTCAATTTATTTAAAAGTAAGGGCCTATTTCATAAAAATTGCCTGTAATTAATTTACAGCTGTAAATTAATAAACGCATATTTTTTTTGTATTTTTAATTAAAAAGTAGATTAAAAAAATTGCGTTTAGAATTTAAAAAATTACATGTCTGTAAATTCCGTAAATTCCACAGTTAACGTACGTATTTTTTAATTAATAAAATAAGAAGAAATTAAATGCGTTTATTAATTTAAAATTACATAAATCTTTATGAAATAGGCCCCAGGATAATATTGCATTAAACATATGCGTTACTGCTGCTATTAACCATTGATAACTTAGTTTTGGTACTGTACTGCTATAATAATATAAGTTTGACGTAACGTAACTCAATATTATGATCTCAAATATGTTCAATATTTTTCTACCAGAATATTTCTCAAATTTTTATATTTTGTCATTTGCATAAAACTGAAAGTGTCTAAATAACTAGTGAGAACTAAAAGTCAAAATTTTTGTCTTAGATGTCCACAATTTTTTGGTAAAGTAATTTTTGAACAATACCAACCGCTGAAATATCTTTAACAGTTTAAAAGATATAATTTAAAAAAAAACGAAAAAAGACAGATTTTTAAGACATTTTTTACTTTAATAACTTCCCCCCCCCCTATACTCAAAATTTTTATAAAATGTTTTGACACGTTAATCGTAAATTTTAATAAAAAAATTATTCGAGATATTAATGTTTTAGTGGAAAAATACTAGCGAGTTTTGCATTGCAAAATTTGCATTAATTGTTAGAAGCAAAAGAAGGCAAATGTGCCTGACATGGAACACCAAAAGAGTGTTAAGAACGTGGTAGCAAGTTGTTTAAAACTCTTGTTAGTTAATATCTTTTGCTGGAAATATTTTTATAAAGTATTTTCTGGTTTGAATAAGAAAAATTAATATTTTTGGCATATTTTTTAAAATAAAAGCTAGTAATAATAATTAACTAATTTTATTAGTTAATAAAATTGTTTCAGTTACGTTAAATCATTTAACCAATTGTGATAGAAATTTATAGAAAAATTTGAAATTTTTATTATGAATATAGCTAGCTACATTTAGCCACATGCTAACATGGCAACGCATTCGGTGAACTGGCTTTTGAATTTTAGACAGCTGAAGTAATATAATTCAAACATTCTCTAAATTATTAGACTTCATTATTAGTAGTCTAAAACTATTTATTTACGAAACATGCTTAAAATTGGTACAACTTAGAATTTAATAATGAAATTATACAGTCGAACGTTTTTCCAATATTTTAAGAAAAATAGGTAAAAATAAGAAAAAAATAATTTTTACTACTAAAACATTAACATATCGATTAATACTTTGTAAAAACTTACAACCAAGGTGTAAAAGCGCAGCTGGACACTTTTTATAGCAAAGTTTAGCATATTAATATAATATGCAATATAATATATATTTTACATCAATGTCATTTATACTAGTTACTAATTTTGGTAATTATTTCGGTAATTAATAAGTGATAAGTATAAAAGATGGTGCACGGTAGTTAAAAAGGTAGTTACAAAGTGCCCGGTATAATGCTATCTATTTTCAGTCAGTATAGAACTGGGATAAATGATGGTAAATGGCTGTGGCTTAAAACTTTTTCATATTACCCTGTCTTTTCAACACCCAAACAGAAAAGCTACAAGTATTTATCTTTAACTCTCCTTGGCGTTTTAAAACCTTGTTTTTGGAGTTTCTAAAACTTGCTCACTAACCATTGATTTTTTTCGTTCCAGTTGGTTGTGATACGTGCAAACAGGCAAGGAATGAATTGCCGAAAACTTTCCTTGCTGAAAAAAATGTTTCCAGTCTGTTTCGTGATTCCATTGTTTGGAAGAACTAAAAAAAATTTATTGTCCGCAAAAAACATGTGCGCTCTAAAAAATACTTTAACAATGATTTAATTACACCCACACAATTTTTTTCATTACAAAAATAATACCAGTTATATCAACACGAAAATTATTTCAGTAATTTAATTTTACAACAGGCAAAACTTCATAAATAAACTAAGATTAAAAAAACAGTGTCACAAAATCAAACTCCTATGGCGCCCGGAACGAACTACTCCTTTAATACTTGGTGAATATATGGCTTAGCAGTTAGTTGTGACACTAGTTTAAAAATAATAAGCAATACGTAACTGAACGAAG
>JASAMX010031314.1:0-18498 GCA_030248175.1 Microlaimidae sp. YZB2_3
AAAAAAAATTTGCTATTTTTTCTTGGGAAAACAAATGTTTATTCCAATAATTACGGTTTTTAATCATTCATTAGCGGGCTGGAAAAAAGTAACAAGTTGTAAAACTGCATCGGGGGCATGCTTAGAAACACCTGGAAGGAAGCATGTAAAACTACCCCAAAAACAACCTCGAAGGTTTGTAGGAGGCAGAAAAAAATACCTTCAAGTCAAATAAAACTTTCTTGTGAACAGCTTTAATTTTTCTAAAAGCAGGTAGAAGGTAGTTAGATTTAAAGAGGCATATATACGCAGGAAAAGGTCATCAAGTAATAGTAATGGTTAGGAACCAAGATACCAAGACTTTCACCAGTATCATAAATTTCTTATTTTTTTAGCGTTCGCTATTATTTTTTACCTATTGTTGTTTCTATTTTAAATGTACTTATTTGCGTTAATCATCAACAGTTTACTTTAAAACTTTGGCAAACAACATATTTTAAAATATGTAAGACATTTTAACAATCAATACTAAATACATCAGATAAAACAAATATATAAACGAAATGTCCAACTTTAATAATAAATTACAAACTGCTTCAAAGTCTATATCAAAAGTTTGTGTTTTTTTTTTGTTTGTTTTTTTTTAAATTTGTAGTTGTGCGCAATGGCAAAAAGTCCCAGTAGTCTGGTCATCTAGTCATCTGACATCTGGTCGTCCTTACAATTACGACCAAAACACTTGTTTGATAAAAATTGTAATATTTTAACTATGAACAAAAAATTTATGCCAACTAAAATCATTATTTAGACATGATTTTGTTTAACATACCCTCAATTATGACAAAAACAGTAGCTTAATATTATTATGATTTATACCCAAATACAACATTGATTTTTTTCTTATTTTTTAAACGCTTTTTAAACGCTTTACGCTTTAAGCATTTTAATAACTAAATAATAAAAATACTTGAAAAGATTAAATTTTAACCGGCGAAATTCTTCACACAACCTCTTAAGAGGCTAATTAAAAAAATAAAAAACTGGAAGATAGCTAAGGTGTGAACATTGTATGTCATTTGTGAAAAATTGATTTTATACCAGGACTTTTTTTGCCGACCGTAGCACTTGCAGCGCTTGGGCGCATAAACGCAATTTCTCCAGGACTCTTTTGTGCCGAACTCTTTTGTGTCAGAAATCTTTTGTGCTAGCTGTAATTTTTTTTCAGGACTTTTTTGTGCCGGAACTTTTTTATGCTGGACCCTAATTCATAATTGCTAAACTGTATATAAAATTGCGCGCTGAGTTTTTAATTTATTTCTTTGCAAAACTTCATAAGTTTTAATGTTAAAATAACACATAGAAAAAAGTAATATCACGAAAGTTTATGGATTTAAATTACTGTCCAGATTGTCTCTGTAGCAATTGGACCACATAAGTTTCAAGAAATCAAAGACTTCTGTTTTTTCGTACGTAACAGTTTTGACAAAATGCACAGTTTTTTTTAAACGTAGTTTATATATTTTCCCATTTTCTTTCTATTTTTTCCAAAGCGTAAAATTTTGTCAAAAAAAAAAGACTTCGTTGAGTAACACGTTGTTTGAGATACAGTGCTCTAAAAGGAAATAACCCTATAGTAACGCCACGCGCGCGGCCGGCATTTTTCAGCGATATTCGCGCCTTTATGTTAAAGCCCTGTCTTATCACTGCTCCTTTCACAACTATTACCACAAAATAAAATATATATGACCTTGATCAGGAATACTATAGAACATTTTGAGGTTCCTTAAAATTCTTACGTGAATACTGTTATTGCTGGTGTTATGCAAATACACTTAGGATTTATATGATCAATTTATAATGCAGCTTCACTGCACTGTATCACTGTAATTTTTTTGATTTGTGAAAAACGAAACAAAAGTAAACTCTAAAGTAGACTGCTATTGCTGTGGCTCTACTTCTTTTTTTGGAGAGGGGGGGAATAGGGTTTCGTTAGCTATTTTGTAAGGTTAATTAGTGTTAAATTAATTAAAAATCGGTCACATACAACCTTATTAAAAAATAAAGACTGGAATAAAAGGACATCACACACACAACGAGCTAACATGTAGTAAAAATATTTTACTCCGCTGAATCTTTTTGTATTTTACCAATTCCATGCACCAGTTTTCTGCCAACGGCAGAAAACTTCAGGCAGATCATAATTGAATCTCATAATCCTTTGGGATTTTAATTTGCTGCAAATCCGCAAAAGAAATTTCGCGCCATCGCTGCTCAGTATTAAGTTTGACGACGAAGGTGAAAATGACGTGGTGTTTATTACTGAGCAGCACTGAAGCGAAATACCTTTTGCGGATTTGCAGCGGCTTTTAGACGAAACAATTCCAAAGGGTTAGGCAATGCTACTGAACAAGTGCACTTCCAAGACTATTAAACCTTCAAGCTTTATTGTCATGAAAACATCACAAAAGCACAAAAAGGCGTTACAAAAATCTTAACTATACAAAAAAGCCAAGTGCGCCTTTTTAGACGTTTAAATAGCATTGAACCAAAAAATTAAGCCCCATATACATTGGAAGAAGTGAAAACTGCATACAAAAAAGTATTTCCTATAGGTGTAATACTTTATTTGTTGTTCTGGATTACTTTAACTGTAAGCAGTCCAATTATCGAAGGTGAAGGTAAAGAACGCAGAGTAAAGGAAGTTTTAGACAGAGGAAGATGTTTGCTTGAGGACCTTAAAGAACTGTTAAAAGATCAACAATAGAAAAAATGATGTTCACTAAAGACGATTATATAGTGGTATTTTAATATATATTATAAAAGTTCTTCACGTTTGCTTGTGATCAAAATTTAATATATTTAACAATTTTAAAATAATTAAATATAACTTTTAATATTTTAAACACATTGGAGAAAAAACTCAGTTAAAAAAATTACAATTCAAACATATTTTAACATCTGACGTGCTTTATATTTATTTTTTTTTAATTATCGTTTTATAAAAAATGAAATAAAAACTAATAAAGTACAAAGCTTTTTTTGATAAAAACAATTTGATATCTTGATTCTCGACCGAATATTTTGCATTTCGCAAAATAACTTGTTAAAATGAAGTTAAAGTATGTCCGTTGTTATGCGATGCTAAAAGTAGGGTCTTAATGTTACCTTTACCCTGCTCTTTTTTTACACCAAAACAGTACAGTCGTTTTAAATATTTTTATAGAAGCCGTTTATTCCAAGTGTGGCGGAGAGCGCGTGGTAGTTTAGGTCAAAACAAAAAAAAATCAAAACACCAAAAAAATATATCAAAACAAAAACAACACCACAAAAAACACAAAAAAAAAAGAAAAAAAAGACAAAAAAAAAAACAAAAAAAAAAAAAAAAAAAAAAAAAAAAAACAAAAAAAAAAAAAAAAAAAAAACCCCCCCCCCCTTTATAAATAAATCAATTAAATACCGCTAATCACAAGTTGTCATTCCGCCCAGCTTTCATGCGCGCTTCATGTCATATTCAAATTACAGTAGTTTCGCTCCGGTCACCGCGCGTGTCATTTTAAACCATTTCAAGCAATTGTTTTGCCCCGCACGGTGTGTGGGCACATGGGGTTTTGTATTATTGTTTTTGCGCTATTAGTTATCGAGCGGTCTACCTTTGGATTGGAACCCCTCCCATAAGTCGGCAGACACGCCATAGGTTAGTTTTATTTGCATTTAAGCCTATTTTTATTGTGAGTACCGTTAGATCGCCGACTTCTGCAGCTGGTTAAAAGCACTTTAGGTAGGGAAGCTTGTTGAGAGAAAATAACCTGGGGCCTGTTTCATAAAATACTGGTCTTCGTAAATTACAAGTCTATCAATAACTTTTTTTATTCTGAACCATTTGCGTTGAAATTTGAAATGAAAAAAGATTATATGCCATGTGCAAACTATTTAAAATTTCATGTACGTAGCTGTTGTGTGTTTAAAGTTATTCCAGTTTTAAACTTTGGCCACTTGTAATTTTTCACAAGTTCTTAAAAAAAAATTTACCCTACTCCGAGTAGGGTAAAATTTACTTTACGATTTCACTTGATTTTTTTACAAGTTTGTAAAAAAACTTGAATACAAGTGAAAATACAAGTGAAAAATACAAGTAAAAAATACAAGTAAAAATACCATTGTAAATTTGAATTATTTTTTTTGTTGGTTTGTGGAGGTATATTAAAAAATCTGTTAAAGGTCTACTTAAACGGACAACAATAAACAAAAAAACAATTACAATAGGGAGTTCAAAAGGTGGGTTGGGTTTCTGTTATTAATTCATTAAGTACAAACAACACACGTTTTTTTTTTATTTATTTGCAAACTTCAGTTTATTTTGGACGCAAATTCGGGTAAATTTTAAATCAATAACAAATATTTTAAAACTAATTTGATATTCCGTTCATTAACATTCTTTTTCTATTTATTTATCCAACATTTATATCACTTAAAAAATAAAATTGGAGATACATTTGTTAAATTTAAGCAAAAACTTCGAACTTTTTTATTCCATTGAAATTTAAAAAATACTATTTTATTTTTTAGAATAAAATTGTATTTTTAGAAAAAAACCATAAACATAAATTCCATCGTTTTTGTTTATTTTATCATCACTTTTTATAAACTTGCCACTGGAAATATGAGTGTTTCTTTATTTACGCTTATTATTTAGTTACACATATAAAAACATCTTTTTATTTGTTTAAAAATTTACAAGTCAGTAATTTTAAAAACTTGTATTTTTCTCCATTTTACAAACTTGTAAAATTTAGCAGTATTTTATGAAACAGGCCCCTGGTGGCTGACCAGGGTATTTTCATGAAATAGGGATTCCCTTGGCGACATCAAGACTGCGCAGTTTTGGCAGAATGGCTCCGACTCAGTAAGCAACTGGTGCAGGTACTTTTTTACGAAAAATTGCATGTAGAGTTTAGTCTAGTCTAGTTTATTACATTTATTAATTTTGTTTTTTACGTTAAGGTAGAACTTCACAGTTTTTTTTTTTGACGACAGATCTTTTTGAATTACATCTTACTATACGTAGTTTGACCTGCTGATTCAATTTTTGACATTCATTTTTCTGTAAAAAAATGTTATCGTCCACAATCATCAAATAACATCAATAAAATACATGCCAAAAATACAAAACATTAATGAAGTTTATTACCAAAAATATTCTATTTTTCCATTTTCTATTTAGCGTATCTTAAATAAATTAAATTAAATTAAATATTTAAATTAAAAAGCTAAAAAATAAAAAAAAAAATTTCGGCGTTAAAAATATGGTCGAGCCATGGATCCCATGGATCCAATCAATCCCGTGGATCCGATAATCCGAGCGCGATGTACTAACCACTGCGCTACGGGGTCCTCTGGAATTTTCAATTAAAAGGAGCTTTTAAAGGAATGGTTCAAAATGTAGTTTCTCGGCGTCAATTAAAAGAAAATTAAATGAAAATTAAAAAAAATTGATAGGTTATTTTTAAACGAAAGTTTGGAAATAGTTAGATATAGGCTTTTACCATTTTTTTTTATTATAAACGAATAAAAAAGCACTTCAGGATTTTTTTTACTATATATTTTTGTAAAAAAAGTCTTTTTTGCAATTTAAAAAAAAATCCTGAGATCATTTTGAACCCAAACCACATCTGAAAGTTGCCCCCTACATTACCCTAATTTATTATAAAATTTCGCCCAAAAATAACAAATCAATTTTTTTTAAAGGCCTTATTGTGGTTTTCAGAGGTAGAATCCATGGACATCTGTTGCAAACTGGACAAACTTTTCGGTGATGTTTTTATAACCACTGGATAGCACAGATTCTGAAATTTTTATAGCACCCCACTTTTATGGGCCAAAAATTAATATTTATAATGATATGCGACTTTTAGTCCAAGTGGTCAAAACTGTGAAGTTCTACCTTAAAAGGTTTAGCGCCCAACGGTGACGGTTGTCAAAAACCATCTCCGTCCAACATCTCGTGTTAAATTTAAAAGTGTTTTGTTAACAAATTTCCTTTAAAACGCAAAATTATGTTTTCTCTAAAAATTCACTTTCAAAAGTCCTCTGCATATAAAATAGTGCTTTGGCACTCCATGTACTAGTTATCCAAAATTGATTTTCTCCTTGTTAATTACTTTGTTTTTTGTGTGTCATTTTTAAAATTGTTTGCTCGTAGTTGGTTCAAAACCACTTTCAAAATGCTCATAAACACTGCGCTTTTTCAGGCCAACGCCTAAACGTTTTGCTCAAATATAAAATTGTCTTTAGTGCGTAAAATATTACTAACATGTTCACCGCAACGCGGTTAGTTACCGTAGTGTAATTTTCATAATAAATCACATAGTGTAATAGTTTGTAAACAAACACTTAGGCGCTCAGCGCTACACTTGCATCGTATCTGTTCACAAATTACAAAACAAACTATCTTTAACGTGAGATTCCGCACATTACCGTATTTAAAATAATCTTACACGACACAGTCCCAACACGGTGGTCCCCCTATTGCCAATACCTCTTATTTTTAATAAAAAGAATAGAAATACACTAGTATTTTTAATGTTTTGCACAAGGAATAATCTCGGGTGTAGAAATTGCTGACTATCCTTTAAGTGTTTGGTTTTCGCTTTTTCAATCAAAGTTGAGACCTTGGTGTAACTTTTTGTGGAGCTTAACTGTGAGTTAAGTTCACTATTCAATCTTAAATTTTAAACCCGTTACATCTTGGATTCATCACAGTAATTAAACAACACCAAAGATTAAGCCTTCGATTGGAATCCATAAAAATCTAAAAGTTACATATTTCTGCAGAATATTTGAAGAGGACTGAAATAACAGTCCTAACTTTCAGACTTTGGTTTTTCAACTGTTTTGTTAATGTTCTAAGAGCAATATTTGCCTCCTTCTTAAATCATCTCACCGATGTTCTGAAAGAGACTGTTCTTTCATTCCCGTAACTTTTTGCAGGGGAATTTTCTAAATAAATTCCTCAGAAACGACTTTCTCTTGTTGCACTGGACGCGTTAATGTTCCAAAGCGTAAACTAAATTCAAACTAAATTCGCTCAATTGCGACCGCAATAATAAACGAACAAGGCCATTAGTCAAAAAAAATTGGCCACGGTGTGATTTTTATATACATATATAATGTTTTTTATAGTTAACTTTTAATTTTAAATGATGAACCAAAAAGTAAATCTAAAATTATTCAGGCTGGAATTAAAGGCATACTGCTTGTCGTGAAGAAGAAATAAAAAAATAAACGCTCTAACTAAGAAAAATAAAAATAAAATAGTCAGTGGTAATGTAACAAATAATTATTAAATTTTGTCATGTGTTCCACCGCACGTAATAATTTGAAAGAATGAGTGGTTACTTGAACACTCAAACAGTTTACCCTTATGGAAAATATGGGTAATATTTTAGTCATGTAAAATGTTTAGATTTTTAATTGGCTAAAGAGCTATTTAAGGTTTCGTTGATTTTAGATGACGCCATTAACAACGATTAACCGCGCAGTGACTGAACCCATTTAATATAAGATAATTTTGATTTTTTTTATTCTGATTGTTTTATAAAGTTTTAATTTTTTTTCTTTCTATTTAAGAGTTGCTTTTGAGCTGAAACAAAACGTGTATTTTTTCGTACAGAAAACTATTTAAGCTCATTTTTAAATTTAGTTTAAGTTTTTTTTATATTTATTAAAATTATTAAGTTGGAAACAAGAGAAAATTTATTTTTTATACTGCTATTAATAAAACTTTATATCAAAATTTCTTAAAATTATATAGTTCCTAATGGATTAATTTATTTTTTGTACCGATATTTTTTTTTAAATTTGAACTAGCCTATTATTTGTACCGATTTAAATCTAACTTTTGTGTGAGCCTGTTTTAGTTGGATCACTTTTTTAATCTAACCACTGCTAACTTTTGCTTAATCAGTCAAATTAGGTTTTCACATGTTGGTAGCCGAGCGTGATTTTCCTAATTTTAACGGTTTGATTTTTCTTAAATGCTAAAAACTGATCCTCCTAAAATGATTCCAACTGACCGCGATTTGTTTTTAATGAATAGAATATAAAGGTCAAGTAAACAAGCTGAAGATAAAAAAAATAAATAAAAAAAATAAATAATTTATTCGCATAAAGCCGGACAACACTAAAGCATTTTTATCATAATGCACTTGATAAAGCGTGCCTTTTGTTAGTATAAATCTTAGTTGATTCTTCTTAAGGTTAGTTTTAAATCATATTGAGAATTGATTTTTCATTAAAAGCATTAGTCATCTTTACTTTAAAACTTGTATCAGTTATTGTTGTCTTTTGAGTAATGCTGTTTGGCTGTTCTTTTTGACCAAAAATTTCAAATACAACAATTCCATTCCAAACACATATAGACTAGATATTAAATTTGAATCCATTGATCTTTATGAAATTTAAGACACAACCGCATAAGAAATTAAAAAATTTTAAAGATGGTTTACAATTGCAAAAAGTAGCCTTCTCAATCATTAACTAGTACTACTACGGTTGTTAATAGTTTGCGTCAACGATAAGGAAGTTTTATTTTTATTTCTGAATCAAGTTTTAGTTTTGCGCTGCAAGGGTTAAGATTTAGTATTTTTTTACCAAGATACCATCTACTTTTTCCGCTTTTTTTCTTAAAAATAGTCCTATGTATTAATTTTTTACTAGTCGCAGTTTAAAATTTATTATTTTGATTACCTAAACTTTCTTTTTATGTAAAATATTAAACGTGTTTTTTTTTAATTTTTGTTCATTTATTGATGTCAGCTAATAAAAATACTTAAATAAAAATACTTAAAATACTCATGGATTAGATAATATCCCTAAGTGTGTGGCATAAAACGTAAATTCAATTCATGTAAATAAAAATTAATTTCCACGGTAAAAAATTAGTCAAAATCAGGCAGAAAATTGACATGAATGTGTTTGAATAAGGGTTGAATTGTAATAAATTACATTAATGTTTTTACTTATAATGTGATGTTGTTACGCCCTTTATATTTGAATAGCTGCATAAAAATGTTAACACTGCAAACACATACAAACTGAAATATTCGTTTGGCTTATTAAATTTTTCCAATGAATTTTAAGTAGGTGTGTAACTAAAGACAAGTTAGAACTGGGGTGGGTTGTTTAAAAATCGACTTAACTTAAGAGGCCCCTTAACTAAAAGTACGTAGCTTATCCATTAAGGGGCCCCTTAGCTAAGGGCCCCTTATTTTCGGTTGTTTAAAAGCTTAAGGAGCCCCTAAGCTAAGGAGCCCTTTAGTAGATAAGGTACGTACCTTAAAGTTAAAGTACATACCTTAGTGGCTTTCACCTTAGTTTTTTGCACATATTATTGGTATTGTTTTGTTCAAAAACAGAAGCATTTGGATTATATTGCACAAAAATTGATAGAAATTTTAAATATATGTTAGACGTTTTAATACTATACTATTTTAAATCCCTTAAACAAAGTAATAAATCATTTTTTGTTTATAACTTTTAATAAATCCCATTAAAACTGCTGAAAACCAACAAGTTTAGTGTATTTACACAAAAAAATGCAATAATATTAAAACACGAAAAATAGTGGTTTGTAGTTTTGTAGTATAAAATAGTAGTTTATTACAAGCAATTTCTGAAGAAAAAATGCATAAAATGCTTAGAATCAAAATATTTATGTAGATAGAGCTTTTTTCAAAATTTTTTTTCGATTTTTATTTTTTTATCATATTCCATATGATCATATTCAATATGTGATATAAATTGCTTATTTTAAGAAGTGTTTAGCGGAAAAAATCGAAAGAACT
Source organism: Microlaimidae sp. YZB2_3 (assembly GCA_030248175.1). Classification (NCBI taxonomy): domain Eukaryota; kingdom Metazoa; phylum Nematoda; class Chromadorea; order Desmodorida; family Microlaimidae; species Microlaimidae sp. YZB2_3. Next base: position 9,822 of record JASAMX010031314.1, read on the forward strand.
GAAATTTAAAAAATTAAGTTACCTCCAATAGTAAATTTAAATTTTCAACTTATCTCGGGATTTAAGGTATGTTATCTTATCTTTGAGTACCTTATCTTTGAGCAATGCAACTTAAGGTACGTGTACCTTAGCGAGTTTTGAACAGCGCAATGAGTTAAAGTGGCCCCGATTTAACGGGCCCCTTTAGTTAAGGGGCCCCTCATCTTTTTTGAACAAAATTATCTATGGGGGTAATCACATTGACAAAATAAATTTTTTCGTAGCACTTAAATGTTTTCTAAAACATATGTTTAATATAATTTTATTTTCCACTAAAACAATATACCAACTGAAAGACGTTCAAAAATTGTTATTTTTTTAACTTTAGAACAAAATTGTATTTAATACACATAGTATATACACATTCAACAGTTTTTATAATCTAATAATAAGTTATAAATTTTTCCGAAGCTTGGATTCAGGCTTTAAGACTGGGGAACTTCCTTTTTTCCAATACTTTATTTTTTGCATTTTTGAATAAGCAATCAGTATTTATCGTTTCACTGATAGATTCTAAAAACATGAAATATATTTAAAACAAAAAATAGTTAAGTCAAGAATACATGAAAATTAATTGATAAAGAAAAGAAGAATGAGTAATGAAGAACAAATTTTACGGGATATGTGTGATTCAACCTAAATGCATACGTATGAATATGTTATGCATACCTATGCATTTTTTATATGCATACGTATGCATCATGTTTTTTTTTTAATTTATGCGGTACGGTAATTTAAAAAAATACGCGAGGCATGAAAATATGTTTCGGCCCGTAGATTGAGCTTCGATTTTAAAAACCTTATATTAAAAGAATTTTTATAGGAGATAGCTCAAAATGACCGCCACATAATTTTGAACAAAAATAGCGTTTTAAATGTTTAAGGTCTTTCCCGGAATCTTTTTTTTATTTTAGGTTTTTCAAGGGGCTGTCGGCCGAAAATTTTAAAGACAGAAAATTGCGCAAAAATATAAAATTTTTGTATCTTTAAAATATTTTGAATTTTATAGTAAATAATTTTTTTGTTATATTGCACTTACTTATAAGAAAATTTTGTCCATTATTGGGTCTACATAAGTAGTAATAATACCATCTTTTGAGCTACTTTTTTGTAGACTCACGATTCGGAAAAAAAATAGCGAATAAATTTGCAAGCTCATACTGATCAACAATAATTAAATTATTTATCACATGATAGAAGAGAAAGTTGTCAATCTTATACGCAGAGTTTTTGTGTTTTTTTGCTGAAAAAATGGGGTTTTTTACATTATTTATGACAATATAAAAATTGTTAGGACTTTCAAAAAATTGACGGCGCCCGGAAAAAATACATTCTGCAAAATATCTTCGGAAAGAATATCTTCTAAAAGACTTTTAAATTCTCAACTAAAGAAAACTTTTTCTAAGCCTAAGCGAAACCTTAAAATCAAGCTAAAACGACATAAAAAAGTTTAAAAAAAGCTTTAAAACTTTTTAATAATACTGAATAATTTACTGTTGAAAGAAGATATGTTTTCCGGAAGATATTTTGCAGGAGGTATTTTTTCCGGACACCAAATTGAACTTATTTTGAAAATTCGCAAAAAAAATTAACAAACATCCGATAATTTTAAACCAAACTACAATTTTACAATTAAAAGGGAAATTTTGAAAGTTTTAAAAAGGGACGTTTAATGCCTTTTGGCCGAAAAACTTTTTTTCTGAATTTTGGCCATTTTCCAAAAAAAACTCGCGAAATTGGGTGTTTTAAGCGAAAGCAGTTATAAAACAATATAAAAAATTATTTGAAAGAAAACTAAATGAGCTATGATAATGAACTTTAAATTTATGAGGTATTTTGCAAGCTACAAACAAAATAAAATAAGCATTAGAAAAACGATAATTTTGGACTACGAAATACAGAAATTTTTTGAACGGAAATCTTTTCATTTGTATCAGGTGAAAAATATTAGTGAAGTTGGGGTTTATATATGTTACATATTTACGTTTGAAAGCAATCAAGCAATTTTTAAGGAAAATAACCCCAGGGGCCTATTTCATAAAGATCTTTGTAATTGTAAATCAATAGGCACCTTGCTCTGAAACGGAGTTTATACATGAAGTATGCAATATACATAAGTGTCACCATAATGGATAATTACCGTATCTTCCACTTATCTTTAGTAGTATGCAGATCTTTCGTAGTCGGAGTATCGAAAGCGCGCGAAATTTCGATCGGTTGATCTGCATACTACGAAAGATAAGTAGGAGATACGGTAATTATCCATTATGGTGACACTTATGTATATTGCATACTTCATGTATAAACTCCGTTTCAGTGCAAGGTGCCTATAAAGGCATTTAATTTCTTCTTATTTTATTAATTAAAAAATACGTACATAACTGTGGAATTTACGGAATTTACAGACATGTAACTTTTTAAAATCTAAATGCAATTTTATTCATATACTTTTTAACTAAAAATACAAAGAAAATACGCGTTTATTAATTTACAATTGTAAATTAATTACAAGCAATTTTTATAAAATAGGCCCCAGGTAAAAAAACTGTGTTTTTTGCAATAACTTGTCTCTCAAACTTGTCTTAATTAGAAAAATGTAAGTTCAAAATCTGTTTAAAATTAAGCTAAAAATTAAAAATCCTTAAAAAACTATGAAAAATTTGAAAACGGTTTAAAAATGAAATGACTTCCATAAAATTTCCAAGTAAAGAAATATAATTTTTTTAAACATAAACTGTTTTTGTTTCAAATTTATCGCATGTTTTTAAATATTTTACAAATTTTCAAAAATAGGTCTTTTTTTTACAAAATCTAAACAATTTTCAATGTGTCAAAAAAAAGTAAAAAAAAAACTTTTTTTTTTCAATAAAAGTCAACGATGCAGCTCAAAAGATGGTATTATTACTACATATTTTAACACGATAATGGACAAAATTTTTTATAAGTAAGTGCAATATAACCCAAATTATTTACTAGAAAATTCAAAATATTTTAAAGATGCAAAAATTTTATATTTTTGCGGCAAATTTCCGTCTTTAAAATTTTCGGCCGAGAGCCCTTTACAAAACCTAAAATGGAAAAAAATTCCCGAAAAGAACTTAAACATTTAAAACGTTATTTTTGTTTAAAATTATGTGGTGGTCATTTTGAACTATCTTTTATAAAAATCCTTTTACTATAAGGTTTTTAAAATCGAGGCTCAATCTACGGGACGAAACATATTTTTACTGCCTCGCGTATTTTTTATATTTACCGCACCGCATAAATTTATAAAACAACATTATGCATACGTATGCATATAAAAAAATGCATACGTACAGTATGCATATCATATGCATACGTATGCATATAAACATATGCATACGTATGCATTTAGGTTGGAGCCACATATATTTCGTACAATTTGTTCTTCATTTCTCATTTTTCTATTCTTTATTAATTAATTTTCATATATTCCTGTTAAGTATAATTCTTTCAAAAATAAAAATTAGTAATTAAAACGGTAGCTGTTTTTTTTCATTTGTTGTAAATACAATTATTTAAAACATGCATTAAGCCTTCCATGAATTATTTCTGTGACGTACGTTTTCTAAACCGCCGTGAAAATGCAAGAATTTAAACTATCAAAAAACAAATAGCTGTTTTAGTACATAAAAAATATAAGCTTAAGCTTTGGTATGGGTTTTAGTGATAATTACTTTCGGCTCCAAGTTGCCAACTTACGAGTTTGGGTTCCCCACTTACGGTTCCAAGTTGTTTTTTTTACTCCAATTTCCACAAACAAATAGCAAATAGCAATTTTAAAATGCATATTTAAACAAGTTTCAGACCATTACGTCCCTTCCTTTTAAAGCTACTAAAATTTAAGCCATTAATTCAAAACCATTAATTTGTAAGCTTGGTGCACTCGCACTTAAAATCAACAAACAGATTGTTTCTGTGTACTTAGATGCTATAAGTTTAAAATCCAGAGAATTTATGTTTATAACAATAGTTTAGCATTGCGAAATATTTTTTACCTGTGATATGTTTACTCCAGTTATATCATGAACCATTTTCGGAATTTGTTTAACTATAGACATCACCTCTCCGGTTAGTTTTGCAGCTCCCACTTCACCTTTTCCAGTACAAACCATTGTTATTTTTTCAGTTCCTTGCGTAAGAGGTGCTGCCACTTCAGCCGCCACCTATTTTAAATTGCGAAGTTTAATAATCAAACTTTACTTTGAATACAAACTATTAGTAAAAAATAACCATTTACTAAGTATTATAAAAAAACACTGGAGATTTATTTTTTTCAATTTTTTTGAGAAAAAAAAACCGTATTACCCTTGGAATGGATTCTAAAATCATATCAATCATTGCAGCATCCTTATATTCTTGCCAGGCTTCAGCTTTTTTCTGCATTTGTTCTGCTTCTGCTTTTGCTTTTGCTGCAATCGCAAATGCGTCAGCCTCACCCTTCAGCTAAAGAAAAAAATCACAAACAAATTCCAAGCTCTGAACATAATTATACTGAAACTACAACAATAATATTCAGTTGAAATTTAAAAAAAAATTAAATAATGGCCAAATTCAATGTTGTGTGGAAGCAAAGAAAAACTAATTATTTTATTATCCTACGTTTTTACAAATGCTTTCGGTTTTTTAAACCTCAGTTTGACTTTAATATTGAATTTTATAGACTAGTTCTAAATAAACATTTTTACTATAGGTAAGAGGATACAAAAATAAAAAAAAATTCAAAAAATCGTAGATTTCTTTGTTCGGGTTCTGCATTTTTTCCCAATTATTTGTATTACTTATGAGAAATTAACCATTATTTTAGGTTTTAGCTGCCAGACTAAACGAGGTAAAAATTTATATCAAAAATTTATCCTTCAAAAACGCGGTTCTTTGCTTATACACACATTTCTCCGTGCCGAATTTAAAAAATTCCATAAAAATTTTTTCTGTTGTAGGCGGCGCAGTGATAACCTGAAAGAATACACAAGACAAGTCATTTGAGACAATAAATATTAAAAGCTAGTATGAAGCTAGTAACTAATATAACTTTACGAAATAGTATGGACTGTTATTTTTGACACACTTTGAAAATTTTTTGCTAAACGGCATTGCCAGTTATTTTAAAAGGAAAATGATTAAATGACGCAAAACAAACATCAATATTAATGATTTTAAATGAAAGCTACTATTCGCTATTTGCTGCTGCATGATTTTCTCTGTGGCATTCAAAGTGATAGGAGCTAAAAATTGGATATCTAACGTTCATTAGAGATCCTTTTTTTTCTAACCCTCTGTGGCTGAAAGCGATTCTGTAGCGTCATAATTCTATCTAGATCTTAAACACTAAACACTTTTTTTAAATAGTAGGTTCTTGACCATCCACGATGATCCTATTTAAACGAAAGTTGTTCAGTATTAAATATCTTCACAGAGTTATGACGTTGTAGACTCACTTTTAGCCAATTAGCTCTTACGAAAAAATGGAGATCTCTCATTCATTGGAGATTATTTTTTTTCAGGCGCTAATTAGGTAAAAACAGCTCCTCCCACAACCATTCCCACAGAGCAAAACATATATGACGTGAGAACAAATACTATATAACATTGTGAGGGTCCTTAAAATACCGATGTGTCTCGTTAAAAATTACTAATATTACTGTTTTCGCTTCCGCCTCAGCTTGAGCCTGCAGAATGATTCGAAGTTTGTCAGCCTCTGCGATTTTCTGGAGCCTGTATTTTTCCGCTTTCGCGGGTCGTCGCACAGTCGCGTCCAACTCCCTTTCCTTTCTCGCGATTTCCTGCAAAAAACTATAGCGCTTTCAGTTTTGTAGAGGTTGTGAAGGGTCTTGCATACTGAAGGGTCGAGTCCCCACTGAAACCGCTGGATGTGATGATATTGCTTGTTAATGTTGTTATATGCAGTATTTTTCTGCGCAATTAGTGCTTAGTAACATCAGCTTTGCGTATCCTGTTTTATGCGAAATAAATAAACTTTTATGCTAAAATCTTTATTGTTTCAAGGATAGGATACATAAATGATGGTTCATTATTGTTCATCCATTACGAAATAAATCATGTTTTTATTATATCATGTTTATATCATATATATCATGTTATATATCATATATATAACATGATATATATATATATATGATGATGATAACATGATATATGATAACATATATGATAACATATATATAACATGATATATATATATATATATATCATATATATCATATCATTTATATCATGTTTATCATTATATCATGTTTTTTATTTACAATATCATGCTAAAGAGCAATGACTATTTAAAAAAAATTAGCTCCATAGATACGGTTTGGGGTCAATACTTTTAATGCGTTATAAATTTTTAAAAATCATTTAACACGTTTAAAAAAGTTTTAGTTTTTGAACTACAAAATATAATTTATTTTTTAATTATTTAGTAATTTAGCCAGAAGAAATATTCACAGCTAGATTACTACTATCAATTTTAAAAATGCAAAATTAAAAACCTAAAAAAATTTTTGTCACCCAAAACTCTAGCAATCATACGATTTGTTTCACTCGGTTTATTGTAATTAACATAAGTAATACAAATAATTGGGAAAAAATGCAGAACCCGAATAAGGAAATGGGACCACGATCTTTTCGAATTTTTCTTTATTTTGTATCCTCTTACCTATAGTAAAAATGTTTATTTAGAACTAGTCTATAAAATTCAATATTAAAGTCAAACTGAGGTTTAAAAAACCGAAAGCATTTGTAAAAACGTAGGATAAGGAAAGGTTAATCAATTTTTCTTTGCTTCCATACAACATTGATATTTGGCCATTATTTAATTTTTTTTTAAATTTCAACTGAAGCATTATCGAAGTAGTTTCAGTAGAGTTATGTTCAGAGCTTGGAATTTGCTTCGTGATTTTTTTCTTTAGCTGAAGGGAAAGGCTGATGCATTTGCGATTGCAGCAAAAGCAAAAGCAGAAGCAGTAACAAATGTAGAAAAAAGCTGAAGCCTTGCAAGAATATAAGGATGCTGCAAACGATTGATATGATTTTAGAATCCATTCCAAGGGTAATACGGTTTTTTTCTCAAAAAAATTGAAAAAAATAAATCTCCAGTGTTTTTTTATAATACTTAGTAAATGGTTATTTTTTACTAATAGTTTGTATTCAAAGTAAAGTTTGATTATTAAACTTCGCAATTTAAAATAGGTGGCGGTTAAGTGGCAGCACCTCTTACGCAAGGAACTGAAAAAATAACAACGGTTTTGTATGGAAAAGGTAAAGGGGGAGCTGCAAAACTAACTGGAGAGGTGATGTCTACTAGTTAAACAAATTCCGAAAATGGTTCCATGATATAACTGGAGTAAACATATCACAGGTAAAAAATATTTGCAATGTGGCAAAATTATTGTTATAAACATAAATTCTCTGGATTTTAAACTTATAGCATCTAAGTACACAGAAAGAATCTGGTTTGTTGATTTTGAAGTGCTAGTGCACTGAAGCTTACAAATTAATGGTTTTGAATTAATGGCTTAAATTTTAGTAGCTTTAAAAGGAAGGGACGTAATGGTCTGAAACTTGTTTAAATATGCATTTTAAAATTGCTATTTGCTATTTGTTTGTGGAAATTGGAGTAAAAAAAACAACTTGGAACCGTAAGTGGGAAACCCGAAACTCGTAAGTTGGCAACTTGGAGCCAAGTAATTATCACTAAAACCCATACCAAAGCTTAAGCTTATATTTTTTATGTACTAAAACAGCTATTTGTTTTTTGATAGTTTAAATTCTTGCATTTTCACGGCGGTTTAGAAAACGTACGTCACAGAAATAATTCATGGAAGGCTTAATGCATGTTTTAAATAATTGTATTTACAACAAATGAAAAAAAACAGCTACCGTTTTAATTACTAATTTTTATTTTTGAAAGAATTATACTTAACAGGAATATATGAAAATTAATTAATAAAGAATAGAAAAATGAGAAATGAAGAACAAATTGTACGAAATATATGTGGCTCCAACCTAAATGCATACGTATGCATATGTTTATATGCATACGTATGCATATGATATGCATACTGTACGTATGCATTTTTTTATATGCATACGTATGCATAATGTTGTTTTATAAATTTATGCGGTGCGGTAAATATAAAAAATACGCGAGGCAGTAAAAATATGTTTCGTCCCGTAGATTGAGCCTCGATTTTAAAAACCTTATATTAAAAGGATTTTTATAAAAGATAGCTCAAAATGACCGCCACATAATTTTAAACAAAAATAGCGTTTTAAATGTTTAAGGTCTTTTCGGGAATCTTTTTTTTATTTTAGGTTTTGTAAAGGGCTCTCGGCCGAAAATTTTAAAGACAGAAAATTGCGCAAAAATATAAAATTTTTGCATCTTTAAAATATTTTGAATTTTCTAGTAAATAATTTGGGTTATATTGCACTTACTTATAAAAAATTTTGTCCATTATCGTGTTAAAATATGTAGTAATAATACCATCTTTTGAGCTGCATCGTTGACTTTTATTGAAAAAAAAAAGTTTTTTTTTTACTTTTTTTTGACACATTGAAAATTGTTTAGATTTTGTAAAAGTCTATGAGTAGATACGTAACTGAA